>PVKB01000133.1:419622-509012 GCA_004027205.1 Ctenodactylus gundi
AAAATGATTGCCTCAGTTGTGAACTTGGAACAAAGGTGGTAAAGTATGATTGCATCAATTGTAAATTTACTAAAGTTAGTAACTGCACTATACAGACTGAAGAGAATATTTCTATTCTTAGTAAATATACACTGAAGTGTTGAGGAATAAATGGCCATAACATACTTTATTTTTAAATGGCCCAGCCAAACAAGTACTCACACACTGTTTGCTTAAGTACCAGAGCAGGAAAACACAGTAAGGCAAATGGAAACTCTTCCTGATCCACCTCCAGTTTGCCCACCAGATGTCCTTGGGTCTGGAGTCTTCTTGGGTTGCCATCCAGCTGTTCTCTCAACTCCGACACTGCACCTTGTGCTGGCGGCTGTGGGTCTTCTCGCTGCTTCCTCCAGTCCATCCCTACCCCTGCCTCACTGCCCACTCGCTCACAAGCTGAGACCAGACCCAGGCTAGGTAAGGCCGCTCTTCCATAAAGCTTCCTCTGAGCCCACGCAGAATGGCCGCCCCACCTTTGTGCCACTCTGTACCTGGCGCGTGCTATTATTATAGTCATAACTACCCTGTGTGGTAAGTTATTTCCTTCTGTGTCTTTTCTAAAATATTCATTGAAAACAGGACTAGTTGGAACCCAGGGATGTCTCTCTCTCCTCTTCTTCCGTCAGGGGCGTGCCGCCCTGGGCTTGGACTGGCTCCCACCTGCTCCCTCCTACCCGCTGTTTCAGGAGGGCCTTTTATTTTATCCCTTTTCAGTTTCCCGTGTGTTGACTTCAGGGTGGTAACATGAAACTGTTTGGATAGAAGCGTTCACAGTGCAGAAGTTGGCAGCACGGCCTGGGGCGGTTAGGAGAGAATTTCTTTTCTTTTTGATGTCCAAGTGTAAAAATGGGAACCCGGAGGTGCCAGGGTTGCTTTTTCTTGAAAACCCAGGCTTAGACATTGACGCTGATACGCAGGGAGAAGCTCGGGAACAATATGGAAGCGGAGCATCTGTGCTCTCGATTTCCTTTGTCTTTCAAGCCAGAGTTACGTTGCCCCAGTGGCGTAGCTGGGCGAGCTGGGGCACTCTTCCCTCCCTCCACATCAGTGTTTTGGGCGAGCTAGATCAGGTTGTTTCCCTCCCTTGTACCTGAAGAGGTCAACCCAGTCATGAGTTGTTTTAAGGAGTTTGGGAGAAGACATAGCTGCTGACACTTTATTTCACCAAACACTGTCCTAGGCACATAGAAGATGCTCAGGAAATGCACGAGGCCTGTTTTATGGAACGTCTGCAGTGTGTTGGGCTTATCTTCTGGCTGATTCCACTTCTGTTGGTTAATCTGTGGCCCCTATCATTTGACTCACCGTGAGCCTCTGTAGGTGGAGGTTATTATTGTCGTAGCTCTAGAAGGAAGAGATGCTTATGAGGCCAGAACAGAATAGGTTAATTTTGGACCGCCCTATGTTCTAAGACACAGAGTTGCTTTATTCTTATACCACTGTTCTCTCTCTCTGTCTCCCCCCACAAATATCTTCCAATATATTAGTATTTATTAATTAATTAACTTGACTTTTAAATAGTCTTTACCTCTTAAGGAACTTTGTGACGATGAGTTGGTGTTTCTGCCAACCTCAGGGAAGCTTCTGTTTCTGCAGACACATGTTTGGAACCCAGAAAGTAGCCTGCACAAGAGTCAGGAAGCCCCAGCTTTTATGCTCAGATGTTGTAGATTAATAGTTATTCGATTTGGGAATGTGAAATGAACTGATAAGAAAAGCCGTACATACCAATGACCCTCAGGAATGAGAACTGACGGATCACCTGCTTTAGAAGATTTGATGCCTCAGATTTTCAGGGGAGGGGGAAAAGACCTTTAACTGACATCTGCTCTCTTATGGCTTACATTAAACAATTTAATATATAACACGAGGGAGAGAACAGGATATAAACAATATATCCAGGAGGAAAAATAAATGACCTCAGTCCCAAGAGGCACCGTTAGGCACTGGTCCTGTTCGTGTACGCTGTAAGGAATGATGTATCAGTTTTACTTCTAATCAGTATCTAAATATATCACCGTCGGTTCCTGGAGTGCATTACACTATCTCGCAATCCGGGCTCACATTTTGCATTAATGTGGAAAGTATCCATCTGTTATCAGCAGAACTTAATTCTGTACTGAAAAATGAGGTGTCTGCTTGGTACACTTCTATTTTAAGCTTTAAAGTCATTGAGAAACCAAATCTAAAATAGAACTTTGGAGTTAAACTCTACTGTTTTTCATTCCTGAATGTTGAGAGAGAACGGCTGGTTGGGCATCTGGCTCAGAGGCATCACTTGCATTTTGGGTACCTGTTGGCTTTCAGCCCTGTTTTATTGACGCCAGGAGAGTATCCATCTCAGTGGTAGTGTGAGATTCTCAAAAATGTTCTTAGAATAGATCTATAAATAAATGTAATTTAAGAATAAACGATATATGGGGCTGTCCCTGAATCAGTTGTGCCCATAAGCAAGAAAAATGTCCCAGTAACACTACCATATCAGCATCTAAACCTCACGTGTCTTCCTGACATCTTCCTTGTCTCCTTATGCGGCCTTGTTAAATAAGTTAAACGCAAATAGGATAGTAGAGGCCAGTTGTAACAATGTGAAAACAATGCAAGTTAAATATTGCAGCAGCCTGTATGCTAACAAATACCACTATTGTTTTGGGAAGATCTTTGTGGGTGAGAGAGAGAGGATAGCAGTGTTCGGGCAAAGTAACTCTCTGTCTTGGAAAACAGGACGGTCCAACATTAAACTATTCTGTTCTGGTCTCATAAACACCTCTTCCGTCTAGGACCATGATGACACCGCTTACTGCTGCTCACAGCGGGTCTTGCACTGTGCAAGTGTCTCATTTAATCTGCACCAGGATGCACCACTGTGGGTGATTGTGTCTATCCTGCATTTACTCTCACCAAACCTTATTGTCTCTGCCTTCAAGATGAGTCAGACATCTGCTTCCCATACCTCCCCATGTCTGCCTACCCTGAACTGTTCTCATCTCCAGCCTGGATTCCTGTATGAGACCCTCACTCATTTCCCTGCTTCTTTGGTCTCTGTGGTACTTATTAGTGGTGCTCACAGTACTCCAGCTTGCAGGCGCAGGGTGGGACTGTATTGTGGTCAGGTGCGGTGCGCCGACTAGTGCAGTGCGAGTGGAAAGTATATGTCCTTTCCAGATGGAAGTTTGAACTGTGAAGGAGTCACAGTGTTTTTCCTTGCCGGTCATTGTCATTTACTGTGGTTAAAATCTCCTTTCTCTCTGTCATGGCCATCTGCAGCAGTTCAATAGCAGTGACTGTATTCCACAAGCCAGAATGGGAAGAGGGATTGAACCCCAGCTGACTTGGTCAGGGACATGAGTGAGAGCTAACCTTTGCCTTTGTAAGCTGGGAAGACTTTGTAATGATGCATTATCTCGGGTGACCTTGCTTTTGCTAATTGATGGAATTAATTGATGGATGAACTGATATTCCCCTAAGAGCCTCATCTCTACACTACAGCTGAAGCGCCTCTCAAATGCAGCTCAGTCTATGCTCAGAACTTCTAGTGGTTTCTCATCAGCCCAAAAGGAGACCCTAAGGGCTCCCTTCAGGCCCTTCATAATCTCCTTACCCCTTTGACCCTATTCCCTGTGCCTCTCACCCCACTTTGTTTCCTTAGGTCACCCTGGTCTCCTTTCTATCACTGACCACTCCTCAAATAACAAAGAGGCCCCTGTCTGGGAGGCCGGGAGGAGCCATCAGGCTGGGCCCAGATGACCTGCTCCAGCCTTGGTCCTGGGCATAAAGGAGCCAGGGAGTGGAGATGCTGCAAAGTGAGGGCATGTTAGGACAGGTTTGTCAGGAGCCTAAGATCTGCCTGGACAATTGAAGTTTCTGTAGAATTACTGACTCTTGGAAGAAGCACTTCTGAGTTCGTGAAACCAAGGTACTCAGAGCCTGGCATGTGGGCTGCTGGCCTTAGCCTGACTAGTGCTGAGTCAAAACAACAACAGCAACAAAAACAGCAACAAGACAATCAAGCTGGGTTTTCCTCCAAGATGTCAGCATCAGAATGGTTGGGAATCTGCATATTTAACCAGTTCCCCAGATGTTTTTCATGAGCACTCAAACTTTGGGTCTCACTTAACCTCATTTTATAGGTTTCGAGAAACTGAGGCCCAGGGGTTTGATTCTTGTGGAAGTGATTATGTCAAATTGCAACAAGGAAAGGTGAAAGTAATTTTCAGGGTAAAATAAAATTTTAAGAGTCATCATTCATCTCTGTTTTTGGCACAGATCTCCCTCATAAAACAATATAAACATAAAAACACAGCCCGTATTTGAAGCATGTGGCAAATAGAGGTTTTTCTCTAATATTCCTTGGAGCACGATGTTTGTAGATTCTCTGCTCTCCATACTCCATGACTCATCTGAAACAATAGCCTGCCATGAATTTCACTCCAGTGTTTACCAGCAGAATCAGGCTACCAACAGTTAGTCACCAGTGGGAAGAAGTGACAGGAAAAAAGAGAGATTGGGGAAGGAAAAGAAATAAGAGTCAAACCTCAGGAGATTATTCACCAAAATAAAAATTGTGAAGAGCTTTTTCAGGCCCTTATCATGGTAGGTAAGAGGGTGGATGGAAAGTGTGTTTGTAAAGCCACCGTATCCATGTGAACCGCCACGTTCTTTTTTTCCACAGATGTGAGTGAGATCATGCTAAAAGCCTATCACTCAGCCTGAGAATGACTACTTATCGGGGAACAGAAGATTCTCTGTGGTTTGTCCTTTACATCCATATATGAAAAAAATCCCTAGAATTTTGTGGTCCAATGTGGCTGTAAGTGAACAGATAAGAGCCCAAGTAAATGGAAGCCCTCCTCCGTCCCTACGGGAAGTTGGTGAGCTGCCCACATAATTTGCTGATAAAGGCCCATCTGTTAAAACAAAGTAGGGCGGCATTGGCAATCCATTTCAGCCAGAGACCATAAGTGGTTATTTTTTCTTGACATCTTGCTGGCTTTTTTTTCCCTTTTAAGCCCAGAAAACTGTTTGAGAATGAAATATAGATGATGATATTGGCTTTAAGTTAGCGTTACCCTTTTTTGCTTGGGGAGAGAAAATCCGTCGGCACAGCTTCCCTGGTAAACACTGTTTTGTGATAAATTGTTACGAGAACCAAGTCCTAAGGAAAACTCAGCTTCACAAATGACACGCGTAGAAAAACAGCAGATGTCTGATGAAGTAAAGAACCGACTTTTTGCCAAGACCTTGAAAAACAAAATTAATTTCCTTTCGTCTTTGATAATGGTGATGTAATGTAGTTAATAGGAAGAGCCTGCCACGCTCAAGTAGTTATAAAAGGAGAAATGCTCGCCAGGCCCTGGGTCAGAATCATTGGTTTTGGGTTGTATTACTTTCACTATGTCGGCCACTAGCTAAAGCGAATGAAGGGGGCGAGGGGCTTGCTTGGTGGTGTTTGTGATTCACGTGGATTGGGGCTTCATTATTATTTTTAAAGCAGCTATTTCATCTTAAGGAAAAGAAACAATTAAATCAGAGGGTTGTTTCAACCAACCATTTTAGATATCTGGAGCTCTGGAAAGTCATTGTCAGCTAAAAAGATACTGCAGAAGAATACAACAAAGCCATTGATATTTTTGCAGAACAGTTAAATTTCCAAGGGAGTAGGTAGATGAAGCACGTGGCTGGGTCCTTTCCCGTACAGGTAAAACTTTTAAACATACCCTAAGGAAAAGTTGATTTGACAGCTGCTTAAGCTCGGAGCAGTTCATAAGTGGGGTTAACCATTTCTTTTCTACCACAGCTAAAAATAACCAAACACTAAACTCATTTTAATGAAATCTAACTGAGGCAGGCGTCCCATTTTAGAATGTAAAGCTACTGAATTTTCTGACCCTAATATATTTAAAATCAGGAAAGTGGCAAGGCATTAGCCTCATTCTACCAAAATCCTGAATTTTTTTTGTTTGCTATAAACCACATGTCATTAAAACAACTTACTGCATTTCCTTTGAGTCTGAGAAAGGAGATGACCTTCTCAGGAGAGTTATTTACTGAAGGGTCAGACTATTGGCCATGTTAAGTACCAGTTTGAGGAAGTTGAGAGAGTTGATCTCTCTCTCCTGTGCATCTCCCAAAATGTGCCAGCATTTGAGATTGAAAAATTACTCATGTGATGTGCCCCTAGGGACTCTCTTTCAGTGACTCTGCCAGCAGGCACTGAGCATATAACTTAACACACGTGTGACCTGGGAATTGCCACCTCAACGCCAAGCCAGAATTTTGAACTTAGTATTTGAGATTAGTAATTAGCTCTTTTCTCTGGGGAAAGATTCCATCCAGTTCACCCACTGCTGAGAGAAGAATTTTGAAAAATATATAGGTTGCTTTCAATTCCATGATAGCCTTGAACTTAAGAGAGTTGAAAACTTTATCTGTTTTCTGTCTATTTCCTTTCCTTTTCTTTTCTTTGACATTTAAACTATTTACAAAAAAACACATTTAAAAAGTTCATTGTTCACTTACTTTTCTTCTTTTCAGCTTATTCCACCTGGTATAAAGTTTAGGTTATCTATGATGGAAACATAGTATACACATTAGGCTAAACTATTTTGATATCAGAGGAAGTTAACTGATTCCATGATGCTGTAACAAATAAAAGCAATAATTGGGATAAGAACCACTTATCCAAGTATGATGCCTTAAGCGTGTTAATTAAATGCCTCTGGTACTCTCATCCAACCTTTATAACCAAAGGATGAGTTAAGTATTATGAATACAGATGTGCTAACTGAGGCCTCAGGAAGTCAATGAACTTGTCCAAGACCACACAAACTCTTCTGTGTTGGATGAATTTGGGGTTCCAGGACCTATGCTCTTAACGACTCCCTATACCATTCCCTGATGCTCTCCAATGTTGTAGCTTCTTGGCCTTTTATTGATTCTAGTTGACATTCCCCATAATCCAGAAGAGGGGTCATGTCCTGTGATAGGGACAGTTCGTATTCTAAACTGGCCCGAGGGAGTTTGTCCATGTGCATGTAGGCTCTCGCTGTTGTGAAGAGGCTCTTGTTATATTCTGCTGTCTAGTTAACACATCCTGTAGTGTCTCTTTGGAAACATGGATCAGGCTGGGGAAACTCATTCCCCTTCATAACTCAGCAAGCTTGAAAGCTCTTGTTGCTTTGAACAGGGAGCTCTGGGTATGCCTGCCTAAACTCCTTTGAGGCTATTTCATTTGGGAGGTATTTCACTTAGGATTCAAGCCCCAGAATTCATGGCAAGAGACCTTGCTAAGCAGAGCTCTTGACCCCTGCATTTTAATGTAAGGTCAAGCAGGAAGGTATAAGAACTTGAAATTCAGCTCATGGAAGGAAAGATTAAGGGCAGAGCTGGTGAGGGACACGCAGGAATGGAGGTGAAGTTTAAAAGATAGGTGGAGGGACTAGGAGCCTGGTAAGCAGAGACACCTGTGGTGAGTTCTGGGAAAGAAAGAAAGAAAGAAAGAAAGAAAGAAAGAAAGAAAGAAAGAAAGAAGCAAAGAAACAAAGGAAGAAAGAAAGAGAGATGCCAAGAGAACCCTCTAGGTTATGGATAGATTGAGGAAGAAAAAATCTCGTACCAGGATAAAAGAAAAGTAACTGAGCATTTGAAGACAGTGCATTCCTTTCTTTTTGGTTCTCCTTTCAGATGTATTTTTCTTTGGTAGTGCTGCTGCTGATTAGCTATTATAGAAAAATTAAAAGTTGTAAATTTCTGTAAGTTTTACTTTTTTGGTAAATTTTACTATTAGGAATGTTAGTTTTTCAGCCTTGCAGTTATTTTTTGTAGGAGTTCACTATATAAGGAAGAACTCAGGTTTTACTTTTAAAAATGTTTGTCCCAACCAAGAGCAGCAGTTTCAAAAGATGCTAACATCCCAAATTATTCTCTTTTTGTTCCGCAGAGTGGGTGTGGGCTATGTTTGAAAATTCTCCCCAAACTTCAAGTAATTGTATTTCTCCCTTGCTGTACATAAGCACTTGTCCAACGTGGGCATGAAGGGGTTGGAAAACTTTCACTGCAAATGACATTATTTACACGCTTCTAAACCTTCCTGTATTATATATTTGTGCAACAAAGAACTGATTATCTTTGCCATACTGATGTTTTGGCTTCTGAAATCAAAGCAGTGGTAAAATGTGCCAACTTTAAAGATAGACGAGACAGACAAAGTTCAGGTCCCAACTTTAATAGTTCCTTGTCCCATGCACTTTGACAAATCACTTGAGACTCAATCTCCTCCTCTGTAAAACTGAAATGATTCCCCTACCGACCAGGTTTGCTGTGAGGACTAATAAAGGAATGTGTTATATACAGTTCTGGTGAGGGAAGATAACAAAACGCTTCCTAATATTCTTTAGATACTAAATGTATTGAGATGTTCAAATATTTAGCCAGTTTCCTGTTTAGAAACTGGGCTATTCCAGCCTCTCCTTCAAAGCCTGGCAGGTTCTCATAATACCTGAATACCACACTGAGTGCCAGGATATTTGAAGCCATCAGTGTTCTTTCAACTCTGCGAAAACAAGTCAGATATATGATAGTCTCTGGAGAAGTTGTGCCTCTTTCCCTGAGGAGTACTCAACGATTCATTCGTTCACCTAATGTTTATTTGGCTTCTGCCATGTGCCAGGCATTGTCTCTTTTGCGTGTTTGGGAGTACAAAGCAAGAGATGAAGTTCTTCCTTCATGGAACTTACATTTTAGAAGGAAGAGGAAGCTAACAAAGGACTAATAAATCCAAAATATTTCTTGATTTTTGATAAGAACTCTAAGGAGAAGTCTCAGGGTGATATGATGGTGAGAAAGTGGGTCGAGGGAAGGGAGCGATTCAGATGGGGAAGGTTAGAGAAATGTCTCTGAGCCAGTGGGTATTGAGCCAAGACATGACGGAGATGGGAAAAGTCTTTCGGGCAGAGTGAAGAGCATAAGCAAATGACCGTAGGCAGGAAGGAGCTTTGTGTGTTGAAGAATAGAAAGAAGGCCGCTGTGTCTGGAACAGGATGAAGGAAAGGGACAGTGATATAGACTGAGGTTTCTGCAAAGACTAGGAGCCGAGGATGAAAAATGGAAGGGGAGTCGCTGCAGGAAATACCTCCATGATTAGTCTGCTTAAGCCTCCCAAGGTGGGGGTGTCCACTGTAGGCTGACTCTTCACTCCTTAGTCACCCAATGAAACCAAAGACCTGGCCAGAAAGTTCTAGGGAAAAAAACATTAGCCCTTAGGTAATCGTTTTACTCTAGAAAACAAAGCAAAACAAGAATCTTCGTTTTCTTACTCTTCCTGGTGGGCTGAGTGAAATAGAGCCACTGGAAAGGCTCTGTAACACCTTATTTTAGTTTGTCCTAAAGCATTATAAATACACATTTCCATTAAAGGCTCAAAATAAATAATTTCATATTTTTGAAAAGTAGGAATGTAGAAGGATATTGTTTCCTGGAAACTGTTGCATAGTCAGCATTTTAGCACTAATTTTCCAAGGTTCTCTTGCAAATCCATGGCTAATGCACTAGCTGGTCTTAAGCTAGGTCACTTGACCATACAGTATAGCTTCTTAACCCTGCTGGTGAAGGCAGGCTGCTCGTGGGACAAAGGCCATGGGATCAGTTCCCAGTGACTGGTTGTCAGTGTGCTTCATGGCCAGTAGTTCATATAGCCTACTACAGGTGCATGTATCTTTGGCCATACGAAGCCCAGTGACAGCGTGTCAGCGAGTAGAGCAGATCTGTTGTGGGCAAAGACATGTGAAGGCCCAGGTTATATTGATTATAATCAATTATTGATAAATTGATTATATTTATCTGACCCCCACAAAGATACGTTGAATGAGCCTGTTCCATTAAGACTCACCAATTTAGCAAGTTTTTCTTGGCTAAGCACTCCTGCTCAGATACTGTTTTCCTGACTCTAATTCAGTGTTCCCTGACCTTTCTGATACTAGGGGCTGCTTTGTGGAGGACTGTCTTTCCACAACGGTGGTGGGGAGAGGTTCTTGCTAGCATCACTGCCTCAGCTCCACTTCAGATCCTCATAAGGAGCATGCAGCCTAGACCCCTTGCATGTGCACTTCACAGTAGAGTTCTTCCTCTGAGAATCTAATGCTGCTGTGAATCTGGTAGGAGGGAGAGCTTAGGTGGTAATGGGAGCAGTGGGGAGCATCTGTAAACACAGGTGAAGCTTTGCAAGCTGGCCTACTCTTCATTAATGGGCCATGGACCTATACTGTTGATTATACTCCTGCTTGGTTTGGTTATATTTGGACATAAAGCTCAGTGTATTATAGGATCTTCTTTAAGTTTTGCGGAATTGAGGACAGGAGATAGAATTGATTTTCTTGGAAGAGAGCCTTGGCTGGCTTGGACTTTATTTTTTCTTTTATCTATATTGGCTAAAGAGTGCATAGTTTGGCTTGGAGACATTTTCCAATAAGGTGGGCCAGTGGTAGTCAATGTAAGCCAAAGAATCAAGTTCCATCTTCAGGCAGCAAGAAGGCCATTTCAGGTGAGCTTGTTGAATGGCTTGGCATGTGTGTGTCCAAAAGCCATTGGATCTGAGATGTCGTGGGGACTATTTGAGAGGGCTGGTGAGATAGTCATTAAACACAGGTGTGTAGACAGTTGCTTATTACCTTAATGCAACAAAAGGTTCCCTGTCCCACCAAGGATTAGTGCGGATTATTGTACGTGTGGTTTAAACCTAAAATATTCCCCAGCAGTCTCGTGTGGAAGGTGATGGGATCAGGCAGGTGCTGTACTCAGCAGTGGATTCATCCGTGGTGATTTCCTGTGCCCTTAGGAGGCGGTGGCCTGCTCAGAGGGCTGGGTCGCTGCGGCACCACATGGGTGGGTATGTTCTTACCTCTGGCTCTTCCCTTCTCTCTCACTTCCTGACTGCCAGGCATGAGATGAACAATTTTTTTCTGCTACGTGTTGTGCCATGTTGTTTCCACCTTAGTGCTGGCTAATTATGAACTGAATCCTTTAAAAACTGTGAGCCAGAAGAAACCTCTCCTCTTTTAAGTTGTGTGTGTTGGCTATTGTGTCTAGTGACAAGAAAGGGACTAAAGCACTGTGTCAAGAAGAGGAAGAGGAAACTAAGCAGAGAATGTCCTCTTTGAGGGGGACAGATATGTTAATAAGTAATGTCAGGCTTTTTAAAAATATAACACTTGAAACAAAGGAAACTAATGCAAAAAAAATCTCTTGGAGGTCCCAAGACACAGGATATGGATAAACACTTGGAGTCAGTGGAGGCATTTCCTGGTCCCCACAGATTCACTTGAGTTAGGTTTTTCTTGACTTATCAAAAGTGCAAGAGAAAGGGAAAAGTGTTTGAGAAATGATAATGTACTGGAGATCAGCAATATATATATATATATATATGTATATAAGCATTTCTAAGAAATCTTTAGATAGAGAATTCTGGGAGGAGATTTCCTAGGAGCGAAGGATTATTGCCTCTTGGTCAAAATTAGAAATGGTAGGTTAGTAGGGAGTTGCAGACATATTTGTCTTTGATTGGCAGTTCACCTGTTGGCGGAGAAGTTGGAGGCCTCTAATCAAATTCCAGCATCTACAGTTCCATCCTTGTGCCCACTAACCTCTTCAGGACACATTTACCTCATGCATTAATGGGTACCGCCTTCATAAAACTCTTGTGAGGACTGAAGGCGATCACGTAAAGCTGGTTAAGAGCTTAGCTCTATGCCTGGTGCTGTGGTTTGGGTCCAGAGTGTCCCACAAAAGCCTCATGTATTTGGATGTAGTGGAGTAACTGTGGAATTGTGTGCTGTTGGGAGCTGGGGTCTGTCTGGAAGGGGCAGGTGCTTGAGGCTTGACCTGCAAGTGTCAACTTGTTGAGATGTGGGGTTGCCGAGGGCAGAGCTTTCAGGTATATATTATTGACCTGTGGGCCAAGAAGTGAGGGAGAGGGTTCTGTCTGTAGTGCCCTCAGAAGCTCACGAGCAACTTTCTCGCCTCTGCCATGCACTTCCACTCTTGATGGCTTCCCGTGAATGGAGTGTGTGTGATCTTCTGAAATCGTGAGCTAAAATAAATCTTTCCTCCCTTAAATTGTGCATGTCAGGTACTCTGTCTCAGCAACAGGAAGGTAAACGAAGACACGTGGGAAATAGAAGCTCTCCAGAAATGGCTTCTCAGTAGTAACCTGGGCTGTGACAAGGGCCAGTATTCTTCCTTAAAGCTATACATACTGAGCAGTCACACCCTGTTTTCTGCATAAGGGGCTCTAATTGTTGCTGTGCACAGGTCACTCTTCCTCTCTCCTCCTGTCCTCATTTTGTGGCTTCCGTTGCTGGTCTACCTTGCTTTCTCTGATCTGGATCCTGTTATACATTCGAGTAGTTTTGTAAAGCCTCAGTGATCATTGTCAAGCATTTCCCATACTTACTGATGAGGATTTTAGAGAGATCTAAATAGGTGTCCGTGCAGCTTGGAAAAGAAGAAGCTTAAAGATTTAGTTCCTTGTGTGTAATAATTTTTCGATATACATGAAGGCACACCTGAGTCAACCTGATGTCAGTTTATGGGTCAGTCGAGTTGACTATCTTCTAAATGAGTTTCCTGACTGTTATACGGTTTAGATTTCCATGTTCTCTTTCCTTCCATTTCATATATTAAGGATTTAGGAATCAAAAGAAATAGTCATTGTAGAGTGATACAGGAATCAATGAAATTCATTTTTCTGCGTAAACATTCTCTTGGGTTTAAAAATAGTTGGTATGTCCCAAATCACAGAATCCCTAATTCAGTTTGGTTTGTTGTGGTTTCTGCTCTGCTGGTTCTGTTCCTGGTGTATGAAGCACTTTTGGATCCTGTAGGAGGAACAATCAGAGAAGCATATTGATTTTTATTATATGTCTTAAGTTGCAAAGTCAATTGTTACATTAGATACGCTTGCTGAGGTAGCTTTCCAATTGCTCTTGCAAACTTGGAATGGAAGAGAAATTGCTTTTGGAATATCCAAAAAGTCCAGCTGTACAACTATCCCTCCTCTTACGTCTGTATGTTTAAGACACACCCAGAAAGCATTGCAGGTTATTTTTGATTTTTAATTCAGAAGCAGGCTATTTTGAACTCCATATCGAGTCTCCATGGTTCTCAGAAGGAGAAACACAGCAATGGGCCAAATAAATCTTGATGGAAACAATTGGATTGGTCTGTTTATTCCCTTGTCAAGGGTTTATTGATCGAGTGAGCTCTCCTGTAGCTTGGGCAGCCTTTGATCTGCCAGGGAGAAATTGAGTTTGGGATTTTGGCGGAAGGGAGAGGAGGAGGTTGGGGAAGGATTTGGAATGTAATGGCCCTTGTTATCTGTAGTGGCCAGAGAGGCTCCTGACCTGGGCCAACGCAGAGCTGCTGCCTGGGACAAGTGGAGGCAGCAGCCAGTGAGCTGAAGGCAGCGATTGGGCATTTGCAGTAGGAGAAGCACTTAGTTAAAGCCGCTGGAGTGATTTCTTGCTGCTAATAGATTTGTTTCTTTAGAGGCAGATAAGTAAAGGAAATGATGACTTTTAAGTGAATAGTTCCCCTGCGCAGGGCTGGTTAGTGTCAGCTGGTTCAGTGGCAGGAAATACCGATTGGTCTTTTTTTCTTTTTGTAGCTCGGTGACAAAAGGATTTGCTGCCACCCTTACCCCCCACCCCAACCTTCCTACCCTCAATCCTTCTCCCCTACAAAACCCAGACGCCTTCCCCTCTGCTTGCTGGTGGTGGGCCAAGGCTTGTCTGAAAGCCGTTTAAGTAATTGCTCATAATTGCACAGGTTTTCCCGACTGGGCTTTTACCTCTCCACCCCTGAAATTAAAAGGGGCCAAAGATGTGTGACCTTTTTCTAATGGGATGCGTGCTGGAACAAAGGAATTCAAGGAGGAGGCCCCAAGCCTTTATCAGGGCTCATCTGTGGCAGCTGGAGGCCTGGGGGAGAGTCAGGATTGTCCTTTTTCAAGTTGGAGAGGAGCCGTGGTGGTGGGCACTTCTCCTCCCCAAACCTCAGAGCTTTGGGTGCTGTGGCTTCATGTTATCACCTTTCTCTCTTCCTCTGCTCCCAAGGAGCACAAATCTTATGTCTCTAATTGTGTGATGGAGTTGGGTGATACTTGCCTCACAAGACAACACCCCCGCATCAACTCAGAAGGTCTGTGTTTCTCTGCCTTCACCTAAGTTCTCTGAGCCCCAGGTTCCTCATCTGACAAACAGGTTAAAGAACTACTGCCACTTATCAGAAGAACTGGAGATAATTTATACAGTGCCTAGAGATTGGCTCCAAAGAATCCAATAAATATGGTCATTATTATTTCTTAAATATAATTTCTTGATGATATTTCACCTAACCTCTCTTTTACTTCGTTTAGCTGGAGAGGCAAATTCTAAGCTTTGAGACTTATGACCCAAACTAGTGAAAACCCTCAGTATTTTAAATACAGCATCGATTTTCAAACGATCTAACTCATTGCATTGCAAATCTGGCACAGGAACCAGTCTGAGAGACCTGACAGGGGACAGTTTCAACTGACCAGCTGCTGGTTTGTTGCTCTAAGTTGCTTCTTAATATCAGCAAAAGTCACTCTTGGGGCAAAGAGAAATTGATTGATCAAGATGGTGGCTTGTAGAGATGTAGGCTTCGAGTCCACGTGTTATCTTCTCCATGCTGAGAATTCTGTGATTCTTACTGAATCTTAGCACTCCAGGACATCCTGCACCTGGAGGCTCTGTGTGTCCTGACCCATTTCCCTGGGCTGTCTTTCTGCCCTTAGATCTGCCTCACATAGTGGAGCAGAGCTCGCAAGCTCTGTCCAGAAAAATCCTGGGTCTGGAAATCCTGCGGACATAAACAGAATGGAGACAAGGTGAAAATTCTGAGCCTCGAGCTACGTTATTCTCGTTAATGGTCTGTCAGTGTTACCATTCTAAGCACCTATTTTGGGGAACTCTCACCCAGTCATAGATGTTTCCTCTAGGCTGAGCCTTGGCACTTGTGATTTCAGCCTGGGAGCACATGTGTGTGTGTGTATTGGTGTGTTCATGTGTTTTTACAAGGAGATGAGGGGGAAAAAGTTAGCCATTTTTAAGTGAAGGATGGTGAGAAATGGGAGAGGGGAAAGAAGGTGGCAATTGATTGCAGATGCTCTTTTGATGGTGCCAGAACTTGAAAACTGCTGAGTTGCTGTGCCCCCCAGTTGCGGATATGGAGGGTGGAGATGCTGTTCTGTGCCTTAATTCTGTGTACGTGATGCTAGTTGACAAGGTAAAAATCCATATATAAAGGTGAAATATGGCCCTGGGTAGCCTCCTCAAGAGCGGGAGTTGACTTGAGACCAAAGCAGTAGGGGCCGAAGCCAAAGAATCAAAACAATAGCTTACAAATGCAAGTTTTCTTTGCATGGACCTGGATATTTCCCTCCTTTTTTCCCCAAGCTACTCTGTCCTTGGTCCATGGGAGAAGGAGAAGTACGGCAGGGGCTCCTGAGATCCTGCTGCACCTCGTTTGTGATGGTAGCCATAGTTATCATGTTGCCTGGTTGATGGATGAAATTATCTACTTTTTCTGCATAGGGAAAACCCAAAGACTTCTGATAGTTTGGGTTTAATGGGATTAGGCCATAACATAAGGTTCCAGGCACCAAGCTGATCAGTATTTGTTAGAATGCAGGCATCAAGCAATTAGCAACACTTAGAACATTGTAAGTCCCAAAGCAGACTTTATGCATTATAAAAACAATAGCTACGACAACACACCCCAAAACTCACTATGTATTGTGAGCTCTTTCTCCCAGAGATTTTCTAGAAAGATGGCATTGTATGAAATCCAAGAATGACTGATCTGTGTCATACCAACATCTACAGAGGAAAAATCATGGCCTGTAAAGTCAGAATCAGTTTGATGCAAGGGCATGCCAGTGAATCAAAGTCCATGCCCTCACCGGAGAAACTTCACAATGCTGTTGATCACCATCCTGGGGTGGTCTTCATATTTCCATCTCTGGCCCATAGCCATGCCAGGACGCAGAGGGTTCTGAGTCTATTCTCCCTGTTTAACAGCTATCTCCTGTGAATACCAACATGCAATATAATGTACGCATTTGCATAATCTATATCATTGCTCAGAGCTGAATTGGGGACCATATACCTCAGGTGGCCGTCATCCCGTAAAATCTTTTCTTTTCTTTTGAGACAGGGTCTCGCTCTGTAGCCCAGGCTGGTCCTGAACTCACTGTGGAGCCCAGGCTGGCTTAGAACTCACAGAAATTCTCCTGCCGTAGCCTCCCAAGTGCTGCGATTACAGACTTTCACCATCACATTCAGATTATGTGGTGTGGGGGAATTCAACCCTGGGCCTTGCCCCTCATACAACTTCCTGGCTCACGGTATTTCAGCCACCACCTTTGCATCACATGAACACATCAGTTCATTCCTTCTTTAGGTCCTTGTGTGACTCTTCTTGATGCTTGGAATGTTCATCCTCTTCTCTTTCCATGGCTGCTTTCTTATTCTCATTGTAGTCTCAGCTCCCATACCACCTTCCCACAGCATCCCCTCTTTCCCTTGTCACTCTGCTCCAGGAATCAGCAAACCATGGCCTGTGATCAGATCTGAAGGGCCACCTGTTTTTGGATGGCCTGAGAGCACAGAATGGATTTTATAGTTGTGAAATGGTTGAAAAACATCAAAACAAGAATAATATTTCACAGCGTGTAAAAATGCTATGAAATTCAAATTTCAGTGTCCATAAACAAGGTTTTCCTGTGACACAGGCATACTCATGTAATTACATATTGCCCGTGGCTGTCTTTGTGCAACCGTGGCAGATTTGAGTAGGTACAATAGAGTTTTGGCCACAAAATCTAAAATATTTTCCCTTTTGTTCCTTACAGAAAATATTCACTTATCTCTCATCTGATCCATTCTGTCATTACATTTTGGTGTTTACATAGTGTTTGTCAATGGTTGCAGATTATCTTATTGTGTATTTATTTGTATATTTTTTGTGTGTCTGTCTTCAGTAGGAGTTCTGGAAAGCGGAACTTTTCTGCCTTGTTCGTTCCTGCACGAGGCAAGATATCAAGTGGGCCTTGACACTTATTATTGAGTAAGTTAATGAATGAATATGTTCCTGCACCTAGTCATTGACTTTGAATCACCCTCTACTCGTTTGTCTAGGAACTCTTTACTGAGTGCCACTGTGTGGCCAGCAGATGTGCCTTTGACTTCTTTGTTCATTTGGTTTCCTGATGGCTGACCCCTGGACATTGCTGCCTCCCCAGGCTGCTGAGAGATGAGCTGCTGTGGGCTGGGCTACCTTCCCAAGTCACCAGAGAATATTTGGACTCTTGTTGTCTGTTGAAGCCGTCTCCTGTCCTGTTGCATCCTCCTCTGGTGACAGCAGTAGGGTTGCCCTGCTCAGGGCTCTAAATCTCCTAGAGGGATGACCCATCTGCCCTCCCTCAGGAAGAGGCAGCTCTCCCATTTTTGTTCATTCAAGCACAACCTTTGCTCCCACTTCTGTCCTAGAAATCCTCCTATCCCCACGTTCCCATTCATCCGGGCTTGCCCCGGCAGCCTCCCACTCACACCTGCAAAGCTCGTTCACACGGCATCGGATTCATCATTGCTGGCCTGAAAATAAGGGAGAGGAGGGCAAAGTCCAGTGGCGCACACATTTCCCCTTCCTCCTCCTCCTTCCTGCCTTCTCTGCAGATGGGTTTTGTGAAGTCGGCTCTGCACTTTCCCTGGAGTAGATGCTCCCTCTGCTAATGAGGCTCTCAGAGTAGGCGGAGACAGGAATCTACTTTCATATATTAATGTATCTCAGTTTGTGGGGACGATAAGCACCCACCCTGAGTTTACTTAACAATTATCCCACTGAGCAAGATGTGGAAAGACTCAGATTTGGACAGGAAGGAAGACTGCAATTCATTTTTTAAAGAGGCCTGTCTCTATTCCTCTCGTGCTTGGAGGAAGTGCCCATTTTTCTCCTTACTTTGTAGTGTGAGTAACCAACCATTCAATCTGGATTTTTCCAAGCCAGATTTGGTTTAAAATGTACTTCCTCATTTTAAAAATTAGAAGCCTCAATATTAAGTTTGTGAGTCTTGTCACTCTGTAAGGTTTTTATAGGGAAAGTTGGTCTCTGATTGGTTTACTACTTGATGAGTTATCACGAATGGAAGAGGGTTAGTGAGGTGAAGACAGCTGTTGGATAGGGGTGATGGGGGACCTGAGATAAGGTGAAACTGACCATCATCAGTGTGCTGAGCTACCTGGTTAAGAACCAGCCCTGTTTCCCAGTTGTCATGTCTGTTCCCCTTCATGGGGTTCACTTTAAGTATGGGTATGTTCTTGTTCCTGCAGTCTCTAAGAACACCAGAGTAGAGAGTTCAAATAAAGGGTAATGTCATTGGTGTTGGCCACCTGACAGCCCTGAGAAAAGCTCCAGGCCCGTGTGGGTGCTTCATAAACATCACTGAACATTTAACATGTAAATGTGCTTGGCTGGCACGAGGCTAGGGAATCTGATTCCTTCCTGTGACATTTAAGCCCTGCCTCTTTCCACACACAAAAACACATACAGCCAGGGAAAATACATGGGACACATATAGGAAGTTCAGTAAAGTAATTCATAAGGAAAAGAAAAGAACTCTTGGTTTTGTTGTTGAATGGGCATGCAAAATACCAGCCCCACAGTGCACAAGTAGGTATCTCCCATCATTCAGCCCAAGGCTTGAAAAATACTCTGGCCAGCCAGGATGGACTGGAGCATGTAAGGGCCTCTTTTTTCCTGCACCTATTCCCTGGTGCAAATACTCCTAAGAGTCTTTGAATTTAAAGTTCAAAAATATCACCTGTGTGTTTTATAAAATCCAGATGTGGATTCACTACGTCCCAGGTGGGCTGGGATCTAGCATTTCTAACTGGATCACCTGGATGCTGATGCTGTTCTATGGTCCACGCTTTGAATAGTGAGGCCTTAGAGAACAGGCTCTTCCATCTAAATTGCTGGCTTCTTCTTGGCCCAGGATTCAATTCAGTCCTTGTACCAGAACTCAAGAGCAGGTGGTATTTTTCCTGGGCTTGAGGATGGGAGTTATTGTATTTATGTTATGAGTTGCTTGGGCTCCTTTGGATCCTGATTTTGTGGTTCCTCTTCGTGGTTCCTCACAACTTCTACCAGGAGTGAGCTGCTCTTTGATCTTTGTTCTTCCTCCATAATCTGTCTCTATTAAGGAAGGGTCTCCGACTATAGGCTGATGCTGGGTGCAAGCTGCTTATCCCTTGGAAAAATCTCTGCTACTCCTTGGTTTCTTGATATGTAAAGTGGAAAATGTAATAATGAATATCTCTGTCATAGTGGTTTTAGAATTCACTGAGTTAACCCATGTCTGGTGCTAAATATGGTACTGTGATTACCAAAACACCTAGCAGATAGTAGACACTCCTGAGTGTGTCTGGATGGTCATGGGAGTCTAACTTGTAAGTTACCAGTGGTCCTTCATCCATTCCCCTCTGGTACTGTTCCCTTGCTCTGCTTTCTGGGAACTAAACCAAGAACTAAAAACATCCTTGCTCTGCCACACCCTTCTACCGTGATGTCTCTGCCTTAGTGACATCCAAGCATTGATTGAATCCCCATCAACTGTGAGATAAATTAAACCTTTTCTCCTTTAGGTTGTGAGTATTGTGTATTGTGTCCAGCAATGATAAAGCTAATAGAGGTGCCCAACTCAGAGTAAGCCCTTGTGGAAGGTTGGTTCACATTGGTCTCTGCCCTTCCCAGGGAGCTGATGATTGGAGTTGATGATGCATTTGTGAATAAATTTTCATTATGTATGGTGGCTTCAGGGAGACATTTAGGCACACTCTAGTTAGATTGTGAGGTAAGGAAGCTCAGGAGGCAGAGAGAACAGGGTTGGTCCTGGCCTCCTCAGGGAATCTCAGGGTGGCCACTTGGGGAAATCCCAGAGACTGGCAACCTACCTAGGAGTCTTAGAAAAGATACAGGAGTGTTCCAGAAACTCAGCTTGGTGGCAGAAGACATCTTACTGTCTTCAGAAAGTGACAGCCATTGCTCCCTAATGTGATGGCTGGCTCCTGCAGATGTTCTTGCTAACTTCTGTGCTTTTCTCTCTCTGGACCATCTCTTCACTCTGGTGCAGTTGCCTGCTACTCTCCTGCTTCATGCCTTTGTTTCCTTTCTTGGTGTCCATCTTTCGGTTTGGCTGCCAATTTTCTTCTTGCTCTTTTCTATATTTTGAGAGACCTTCTGACTGGGTCAGCCAAACCTAGACGAGAACATCTCAGTAGAGCCTTTAGTGGGTCACTGACCAGGACTCCAAGGTGTAGGTCATGACAGTACTCTCTGTTTGGTAAAACTGCCTTGGGCAGTTCCTCACATACAGATCGTGTGTCATTTAGGATGCTTTGGGCAGGAAATCTGATTCAAATAGTTTATCAAATAAGAAATGAACAAAATAATACAAACTCTGGAAATGGGTCATTTGGTTGACTAGCTAAGCTTACTTTCTCTTTTTGTCTTAAGAAAGAGCCTGCATTTTGCTTCCAGATAAGACCATATGGATAGAGAGATTGTTCTAGCCCCAGAGCTGTGACAGTAGATTGCTTTAGGCAAGGGCATGTGACCCAGTTCTGACCAACAAGACATGAAGAAACTTACTTTTTTTGGCTATTAAAAAGCAATGTATGTTAACCTTCCAGCTCAGAAATCCCATTCCTAGGAATTCCCCCGAGGAAATGGAAACATACGCCTACACAGAGACCTGTTTTTGAATGTTTATAGTGGCTTTATCCATAATAGCTCAAACTGTAAACAGCTTAAATGTCCATTAGCTAGTGAATGAATAAACAAATTATGATATATCTATACAATGAAATATCATTTAGCAATAAGACGGAACAAACTACTTACATATGCAACAACATGGATAAATTGTGCTCAGTGAAAGAAGCCAGGTACAAAGGCGACGCTAATATGTAATCCATTTACACGACATCCTTGCAAAGGCCACATTTCAGGGATAGAAATCAGAGTAGTGGTTGCCAGGTACTGGGATTGCGGAGCGGACTGGCTACAGGTAGACACTGAGGAGGACTGATGATGAGAGGACAGGAGGAAAGATTTTGGCCTGGTGGAAATGTTTGGGTACCTCGATTGTTACATAAATGTATACCTTTGTCAAAATCACAACCAAACCGTACATTTAAAAACAGTGAATTTTATTGTGTATAACAGTTACCTAGCCATAAGCCTGACTTTAAAGGAAAAGCCACGTGTGAGAGCAAGCAGGCCCCTTTCTGCTGCAAACAGTGCCTTTTACTTTGGAGGTGGTGGTATCTGAAGCCGCAACAGCTTCTTGGACCGTGGTGGGGAGCCAAGCCAAGAGGTCACACAGCTCAGTGACTATGGTGGAGTGAAAATAATTTTTGAGCTGAATTAATCAGCTCTCACGTCACCCTAATCTCTGACTTGCCATGCGGGATAATTAATTCCCTCTTGTTTAAGCCAGATGAATCCAGCTTTTGTCTTAAGACATCCCATCCTAAATGACAGTGTAAGGAGCAACTTGTGTTGCCTTTGTCAGAGTAGGACTGTAGGGAGGAAACTCAGAGCGGCATTTCCTGTCTCATACAGTAATCCACATGCTGTTCTGCTGGTGTCTTGAGTTTCTTAGTTTGAACATTCCACTCATTACTGCAAAGGTTTCAGATGCATCTGTTTTCCTGGTTCCTCTGAGGGATATACATCATAGCTGCATGAACAACATGTTCCTGTTGTGGGTGCATGAGACCTGGAGCTATTGTCTGGTAATGCTCTGGAAATCCAAAGTACATTAACCATTTGGAGCCCAGATATGCTGAGCTTTCCAGAGGAGTCTGGGAAAATGGTATGACCATGTGATGCCGCAACTTATCTTCTGATGGAGAGGGCTTCAGAAGAAGGACTGAGCAGAGAGGACCATGTGTATCTGAAAAGGAAGGTCTGTGCTTGCAGAGAAGTGAGGCCGAAGTAAGTCCTGGATCAGTGAAAGTCTAGACACACTTTTGGAGACTTTGTTATAAAGGTGATCTTTGGCATTAAGCAACTTATACTTGTTATCCAAGTAGGTCAGTAATCCACGGAGACTGTGCTGGTGGTTGAATACTGTTTGCTTTGAATTGAGACCTGGTTGATACCTGAGAGCCAAGGAATTAAGGACACCAAAGATTTGCACAAGTGACCTAAAGCTACAGATACAAGTAATGAGCAAGGTAGGATCTGACAGCTGGTGTGCAACCATATGTGCCTATCACTCTGGCTGTTGAGTAGAGTCTTGTATTAAAAAAGCTATCTTAGGACTGAAGACAACTTTACATACCTAGCCTCCATTGTGTCAGTTAGTTCAGCAAGGGCCCAGAATACTTGGTAAGAAAAGACTTCATTTCCTTTCTTTCTTCAGCCTCTCTACTTTAGTGCTTTCTTTCTTCTTTCACACAGAATGTCCACATGGCCCTGGTTTTCCACCAGTGCCCGGGTATACTTGGCATATGTGGGCAGTGGCTCACCATTGTGGTTTGGATCTGGAATGTCCCGAAAAGTCTCATGTATTTGAAATGTTATAGATTGTCTATGGAATCATGTGCTGTTGGGAGATTGGGGCCTAGTCTGGAGGGGTGGATTACAGGCATGTAAAGTGGATTACAGGCATGTAGTAGGGGCTTACCATACCTCCTATACCTGATCCTGGAGGGGCCGATCACTGTGTTGAGACTGGAAAGGATATGTAAGTTTCTTCCTGCCATCCTTGGAAGACTAGTCTCAACTTGCCTTGACTCTGCTTCCTGTTTGTGATGTTGTAAGAAACTGACACCACCTCTACCTCTGCTGTGCACTTCCATTGCTGCTGGCTGCCCTGAATGGACTGTCATCTTCTGAAACCATGAGCTAAAATAAACCTTTCATCCCCTAAATTTGTGGATGTCGGGTATTGAGTCACAGCAATGAAAAAGTAACTAAGACACTAGCTTTGTGGGCCTTTCACAGCTCCTCCCAAGCACCTGGGCCAGTTGTGGGTGCCCATTCAGGTGGTCACTGTTCTAGTCTTTGAGGCCCATTGAGGCTTTTCCCCACATACAGTGAATGACCAGTGCTACCTTGTCCCCCTGCTGGACGAAGTTTTGTGGTGTCTGATTTTATGCAGTTTTTTAAGGCCTTCTTTAAAGTTAGACATGAAAGTGAATATTTATTTAGGTGAGAAATTACAAGAGATTTAGTATTTATAGGAGCTGACAAACACCACAAAATATTCTAATGCAGACAATTACCCGAATCTTTGTGTTGATTAGCCAGCTGTCCAGCATGCTTCTCTGGTGCTTATATTTTCCCTCATCTGAATTTTATGTATCTGAGGATGGGAAACATTTCTACACAGACTGTCTTTTTACTCCTTACACTTTAAACCTTGTTTCTCCCTGTTAACCACGTACGTGGGTGCCAGGTTCAGTAGGACATGGTCAGGTTATAATTTGATCTTTGTTACTATATTTCGGTGTTGATCCTGGGTTACATAGCAGAGTGGGGTGGAAGGTCATTCCTGGAAGTAGGTCCCGCCCTGAAATTGCCAGTAGTAACTACTTGATGTTCATGGGTAATACTGTTAAGCACATACACATATCTTGCAGAACAGAAATGGAAGGTGTCCCTAATTTAAATTCTCCCTAGCAAGATGTGCATGAGGCCCATAATGCCTCTCCAAAGCCACCCAACTCTAAGGGAAGCATGAATAGAAGTAAGTATTACACTTAAGCCAGTTACAGTTAAAATATGACACATTTGAAAATTTCATAAAATGTGTAATTATGTGAACTTTTTGCTGGGGCCCCCTCTCTAGCGTCTTAGAAGGAATCTATGCCAGAGAGGGACCACTGAAGCCTTATAAACTGCAGAGTAAATCCATTTCTCATTTAATTAAGTTAAAATTTGTCACATAAACACTGCCTGCCTGATGGTGAATGTTATATGAAATACACATGTTGCTTACATGCCATGATCTCAGAGATTGCTGAGGGAATAAGAGAGTGGGTCAGCCCATTCTTTTCTAGAATTGGGGATCAAGCGAAGAATCTTGGCAGTGAGTTACACCCCTAACCCCAGCCCACCAGTCCATTTGCCCTATTTTTTTTTTTTTTTGACAGGTCTTACCAAATCGCTAAGTCTCTTGAGGAGTTTGAACATGCAGTCCTCCTGCCTCTGCTTCCCGAAGTGCTAGGTTCATAGTCCTATGCCACCAGGCCTCACAGCGCCTTGTGACTTAAGATCGCTTTGTGTGTGAAGAAGCATATCGTTTATAATTCACAAATATTTATGTTCTTTCCTATCACTCGTCTCCTCAGCTGTAGGCTATAGTTGGGAGTTAGGAGTTAGATTGTGTAGTTTCTTATGCTTCTGTTTGTGGATATGTGAAGAAATTTGGTCACGTTTACCCTTTTATCGCAAATATAAATATAGCCTAATCAGCCCCAGTTGAAAGAGGTTCAGAAAAGGGGCTGATTGGAGTGAGGGGAGCAAAGGGGCCCCTTTGTGCAATCAAAACTGAGCTCTGGATCTGCTCCCTGCCCCCTGAGGAGCCGACCGGAATACTGATGTGGAATGACATAGTGTTGAACACTGTCCGCCGCTGGGTGAGATCATCCATCAGAAGCTGGAAGGGAACTCGGCGAAGCCCGCTTCATTTACGTTGAGACAGTCTGACAAACACAGCCCACACGGCTCAGTCAGCAGCTGAAAGCAATGAGGTGAGATGCACAGCTGCTGAACCGTGCTGGGCCACTTCCCCGAGGCGCGCGCCTAGTTCCACCCATATTGGATCTTCCCTACCGCTGCAGCCTGTGCCCTGAATCCCAGATCCTTCGTCGCAGGCTTCCAGGTCCCTTTCCTCTTCAGCCCCATCAGCATTTTGCACGTTGGCATGTGATGCTGTGGTTTTCACACTCCTTTATGCCTTTGCTCCTACAGCGCCTTTTACTGTGTGAAACACTCAAACCCTGTCCTTCCTTGGGCCAGGTCTTACTTGGTTTAAGAGCCCTAATCTTAGACACCAGTTCTTCTTGGGTGACTTTTTTGCCACCCTCCCCAAGACCTTGTCTTCAATTATCTTCTTGACCCCACAGCTTGGAATGTAGTAGCTGCTCTGTTGTTTGGGAATATTCAGTTCTGCCACAGAAGAAAGCAAATGGAATGGGCGAAACGCCTTGAGATATGTTAGCCCTAGAGAGTATGTGGCCTGTTAGACAAAGACATGAAATAGATCATGTGTGAATACAGAGGTGGAAGAACCAAATGTTAACTAATCCTCGTGGAACAGTAAATGTAGATGAGGCGCTATTTGTAAGGTTTGATTTGAATACCTATTGGCACATCCATTTGGCTTCTTGACTCCTCTAACTTCAAAGTGGAGATAAAACCCATGACTGCTTCATAGGCTAATTGAAAAGTTACAGCTGCAGGTGGCCTTATGCCTAGGTTTGTGTCCTGTCCCCCATACTGGCTACTGGAGATTGAATGTAAGTCTTTGCACTAAGTTGCATCCTCAGCCCTTACTACATTTTTTTTAAAAAATATTTTGAGGTAGGTTCTTGTTAGGTTTCCTAGGCTGGGCTTGAACTTGTGAGCTTCCTACTTCAGCCTCCCAGTGTTCTGCAGTTATACGCTGACCCCACTTTCTCTGGGTTGTCTCTAGTCTATTTGATAGAGTAAGTGCATACAGTTGACTGCAGTCACATTAGTCTGTTGGGTGCTCTTGTGCATACCTCCTTTGTAATTATACCATCAGAGGGAGGGGGTAGAACCCAGAATTTAGGTTGTATAGTTCTTCCACCTGTTGGCACTGTATCATTAAGGTGATAGCATATACCATGTACTTTCTCTTTGCTTCTTGTGATGTGTTTGAGTTAAATGGTGCTTGTGATTCATATTAATATGGTCTGACAGCCTTTGTGGTTCCCAGCCTCTGAGTGAGCATGCCACTTGTACTTGGTGGCTATCACTGTGTCAAAGTTATTTCTCATCTAACACTTCTCAATAAATATTTACTTGAGAAGAGATTCCATGGATGATCAGACTGTGAAATTCAGGATTGCATTTCAGGCTTCACAGACTCTTTCATACTTCTACCATAGACAGAAAGCCATGAGAACCTGGCTTTGTTACTGCCTTTGAGTACCTGAGATGATGGCTGCCTTTCCTGGACAGGTACGGGAGCCTCTTGCAGGACTAGAAGCAGGGTAAATGATTGAGGGGCAGCAGGGACTGCTGTGAAGAAGCACAGAAGGAGATGCTGGTGGCAGTGTGTGACGGGTAGGGATGACTTTTCCCCAGAAAATGGGAGTGATGAGAAATGGGGAAGAATGGTGTCTAAGTATCCAGAAACCCAGTGGAGCAGTGCAAGAAGTGGGTGCAGGTTTAGAGATAGGAATGCAAGTGTGATGAGTGGAAGAGGGAGGTAAGCAGTTGAAACTGAGTTGGAGTACTGGGGTGCAGGCAGCTTTCTGTCTTAGGGTAGTGAATTCTGAGTTGGAATGAACTCCCTGGGGCTTTGGAAGTCCAGCATTCTTTCTTTTATGAATTTCTGTACTGTTAGACAGTCGCCACTGTGTTAGTGTTTTGCTTCTGTTTGTGATAGGTTCGTTCCCCATTTGTGATAGGTTAATTCTCCATGTATGCATTCTCTCTCCCTTTAAAACTGTAGATGCCCTCTAAATTGTTTGATACGTGTTTTAAGTAATACAGGGCACCTCAGTCTCCTTTCCTAAATCATCCCATTGAAGTATAAATAAGCAAATAAATACTCAAACAATTAAGTGAAATTTCCTTCTATTGACGGTCTGTGGCCATTCTGAGAAATAACATCTGCCCTCTGTGTGGCTCCAGGGGATTTTATGAGCATTAATGACATGTCTGACAAGCGTTTCATTTCCTTGGAAATGAGCTTAAAAATGTGTTTTTCTCTCCACAATGATATAACAAGCCACTCATGCTGTGCTACTTATTTATAATAATTGAAACTTCGGTCACTCAAAATTTAAGTGGTTTGGTGGCGGCTGAAAATAAAATCTTTAATATTTTTATATCTCCTCCCTGTTTTAGGCGATAGGTAAATGGCCATCTTGTGGGTTTTACAAAAAGCATTCCATGATATTCATTCTTCTGTCATATTTTAACCAGCCCTTACATCAGTTCACAAGGTCATGGACTTGGCCTGTTTCTCATTTCACCAACATCTGGATTTATGGTGAGTGATTCATGCAGCCTGATACCTACCTGCCCTCCTTTTGCTCTCTCTTAGGATCACTTGTGGAATCCGACTTGCCTCCTGCCCTGTGAGCTGGTTGTTCATTTGGGTCTGCTTCCCCAGTTGTAGAAGTCTGCAGCTTTATGGAATCATCAGATTAATTATTCCCTTGTAATGGGAAGTGCTATCTAGAAAGAGTCTTTTCATTTTCAGATGAAAAATTTGTCTTCCATGTGTAGATAGAAAGTTGGCTATCCTAGGAGCACACAGAAGGCCAAGGTACGAAAATGGCAACCAGGAGTGTGACGTCCTGAAGCATGAGGTTGCAGACAAAGCGGGACAGAGGAAAGAAACTTCCAAGTCTTGCACACACTTTTTCCTGCCCCCCTTTTTGTCTTAGTGCTCAGTAGCATCTGAGAAGTTACATGACTAGTGACAGGACGGTCTCCCTCTGGCGTCTTTGGCATGTAACTTTCAATGAGAACAGAGCAGGAATTGATGGAATCAGTAGCACCTGTGATTGTGCCTGGCCTATAGGTGGACACTCAGGAAATGTTTGTTGGATTAATGAATGGAAAGTCCATCTGCTGGCCAGTCAAATATTAAAATAGTGTAAAAGGAGCTGTTGTTTATTGAATGCTCCCATACTTGGTTGAACAGTGTTTCTTCAAAATCTTTGGACAACCTGAACCTCAGAAAATGACCTTATTTAGAAATAGTCTTGGCAGATCTAATTCATAAGGTGAGGTCATATAGGATTAGGGTGGTTCCTAAGTCTAATATGGCCTGTGTCTCTGTAAAAAGAGGAGAGGAGGACTTAGAGAGACACAGAGAAGACATGTGCAAGTCAAGGATGCCAGGGTTGTGAGCAGCCACTAGAAACTGGGAGAAAGAACGGGATGGATTCCTGCTCAGGGAACCCTCAGAGAGAGAACTCTGGACACACCTTGATTTTGGACATGGGGCCTCCAGAGCTGTGAGGGGGAGAACTTTTGGTTATTCTAAGCCATCCGGTGTGTAGTATTTTGCTATGACTGCCCTAGGAAACCAAGGCTGGGAAAGTGCCAATTTACAGTAAGGAGGCTTGGACAAGGAGGTGACTGAGCCCACCTCTAGGCTCTGTATTGTCTAGTGCTATATGGCTTTTGCCTAATGTGCATCCAGCTTGGGGCCAGGAGATGAGGGGTGTTTGAACTTAAAGTCAGTGTTTCTGTGTGGGGTCATTCTTAACTGTTTTCACCAAACTAAGGTTAGCTCAGGGTGTGCACTATCTTTTAGAATATTTTTGCCAAGGGAAATAAGTGTTAATTGAAGTCAGCCAGAAAAGCAGGGAATGTGCTCATTGCATTTCCAGGATCTCTCCTAACTCTATGATCCTTTTATTGATTGTGCTCTCCCTTTGCAAACAGGCAGTATTTCCTGAATTCGAGTATATCTAGTCAGATGCCATTTCATGACTTGAACCGGAAAGGCCTAATCATGTATTTGGGAAGTGATTAGATCATGTGGATTCTTCTGTTGATGACTGCACGTGTTGTTGGGGCTGGTTGGAGGGATGTGTCACAGAGTTGGCCTGGAGGGACATGATCTCCAGCCTCTCCCTTCTGTCTTCCTCTTTCCTGTCACCATGCTGTGAACAGTTTTCCTGCACCTAGGCCTGCATCATCCTCTTTTGTAGTTGGCAGCCAATCATGAATGGACTGAGACCTCTGACATGTGAGCCAAAATAAACCCCTCCTCTTTTAAGTTGTAGGTGTCAGGTGTGGTGTCCTAACGATGAGAAAATGGCTGAAACATTCCATAATCTTTCAGTTTTATACCTAGCCATATATACCCAGCTAGAGTACAAATAAGAAAGGTCATAGGTCACAGTAGCACTCTTTTTAGTGGCTTAAAGCAAGAAACTACCCAAACATCTTCCAACAATAGAACAGAAGATAAACTGTGACTGACCATCTGTCCAAAGCAGATGATACTACAATAAAAAAAAGAACCAGTCTTATGTGAGTACTATCCCACAAGATAATATTAAGTGAAAAAAGCTGTCTAGAAAAGAATATACATTGGATGACTTCTATTTCATGCATTTCAGAATCAGGCAAAAATGAACTATAGTTTTAGAAGTCAAGGTAATGAGCTTGAGCCCAGCTTAAGCAATATAGTGAGTTATCTAGACTGTTTCTCAAAATCAAGAATAAAATATGGGCTGGGGATGTAGCTCAATGTGAAGGTTCTGGGCTCAGTCTCTAGTACCAAAAAAAAAAAAAAAAAAAAAAAAAAAAAAAAAAAAAAAAAAAAAAAAAAAAAAAAAAAAAAAAAAAAAGAAAAGAAAAAAAAAAAGAAAAAAAGGTTTATCTCTGAGTGTTTAGTGATGTTCTTAACCTAGGTGCTGGTTATATGATGGTTCTATTTCTAAAAGAAAATATGAACCGTGTGCCTACAATTTGTATATTTCTCCATGGATAGATGATACTTTAATTAAAGAATTTAAAAAAAATAAGAAAATTGCAACTCCCTCCTCTTCTGCCATCCCATTCCATCTCCTTCACTAGAATAATCCTTCTGCCATTCCCAGGAAGAACTAGTTTTGGTGGGCTGTACTTTTTAGCCAGTACCTGGTTGCAGACTGTTCTCTTAATGAAAGTTACTGTCTGGTGGGAGAAACGGGCCTTCACACACCCACAGATCATTTAAATGTGCAAGGCATTATTCATGAAACGAAGATGAAAAGAGTCTGTGCCTTTGAAGAGCTAGAAGTGAAGGGCTTAAGTGGAGGAGAAAGTGCAGAGAGGCTTGTGTCGAGTGTGTAGGTGGTGAGCACGTTGTGTGCATGGCTCCCTTCACTCCAAGCCTTCTGTAGATCCTGGCTTCCTCCTCATGTGCACACAAAGGGATTCGAGGTGGTTTACAGTTTTACTTAAACCTCGAGGTAGATCACAAAAGAATGTGCAAAGTATAAACGATATGGTTAAAGGAATCCAGGGAAAGAAAATAGAGCTAATTTGGGATGAAATAGCCCACAGGAATGTCTCCCAGATGGCTCTGTGCAGCGGCCTGAGGTGGGCTGCATATTTGACTTTGAGTTTCCTAAAGACCAAAGGTTAAAAAAAAAAAAAAAAAAAAAACCCAGGCGTGGTTTGTTTTGGTACTGTTCTCAAGATAAAATTGAGTCAGCTTAGAAGTAGTGGTTTTTCTGTGGGAACTTGAAAGCAAATTCTGGTAGAGATCTGCATGAACGGGGCTTGCAGGGTAGCCAAGGGGATTCTTACTGCAGAATTCAGAGAACTGTATTTGCTGTATGACTGTTTTTTTATAGTATCCCTCAACATAAGTATAATGCAAAAGACCATTTTAGCAAAGTCAACAGAAAATAAATATTTGTGTCCTTCAGATAATTCTCTGTAAATATCATTTCTTTTTCTCTTTTGTGGTACTGGGGATTTAACCTCTGGTTGTCCTCCCTCTGAGCTCTATCCCTAGTTGTTTCTGTTTTTTAAAAAATTTATTTGTTTGTTTGTTTGTTTATTGAGGCAGGGTCTCACTCTGTAGTTCAGGCTGGTCCTGAACTCACTATGTAGCCCAGTCTGGCCTTGATCTCATGGCAGTCCTCCTGCCTCAGCCTCAGCCTCCTGAGTGCTGGAATTATAGGCATGTACCACCATGCCCAGTTTATGTGGTGCTGGAGAATAGAATCCAGGATCTTGTGCTTGCTAGGCAAGTGCTTTAACCACTGTGCTATTCCTCCAGCTCTGCTTTTTTTTTTTTTTTAAAATTTGGAGACAAAGTCTTGCTGTATTATCTAGGCTGGTTTCACAGTCTTCCTGTCTCAGCCTTCTGAGTAGCTGGAATTATAGATATGCACTATTACACCCAGCTAAATATTATTTCTTAGTACCATTTTAACTTTGATTTATTTGAATCAGGAATTCTCACATCGCATTTGGTGAAGGTCTTTTATATCTTTTATCTGTAACAATTTCTATTCCCTCTGTTTTCATCTTTGTCATTTAGCTGTTGAAGAATTTGTGCTTGACACTGCTTTATAGGCTCCCTATTAATTTACTAATTTTTTGTAGAATAACCCTGGGGAGCCCTGGCTTGTATTCATTCTATCCTGTCCACTGGCTGTTCTATACTTTTTCCTCTCTGGCTGTTGCCTCAGCTGGTCTTGGGCTATCTCACTTATTTTCTAAACTGATTAATATGTTTGCCTATATTCTTATTATAAATATACATTATAATTATGTAGCATGACATGTTATAACATGATTATTACGATTTTATATATAGAATGTTATAAACTATCATCTATCTATCTATCTATCTATCTATCTATCTATCTATCATCTACCTACCTACCTACCTGCCTAACTACCTACCTACCTACCTATGCTTTTTCTTTAGGAGCTGGAAGATTTTGTCTACCATTTTACAAAAATGGAAATCCTTGATTCTGAGAGTCTTTAGTCAGATTCTGATCCAGTGAGTCCATGCCGGGTCTGAACTCAGGGACTGTCACAGAACTGTCTGAGCTCTTATTTTCAGGTACCCTTGGTATTCTCTTCTGCTCATATAGATTATAAGGCTGAGCTTCTGTTTTCCTGACTAGAACTTGCTCTCTCACTATTTCACTTGACATACTCTCATTCATAGTGACCTCTGCCTGCAGAGTGGCCCTGCTATGAGTACACAGATCTTTGGTTGCTTTCCTGACTCTCGAGTTGCTTTCTGGAGCCATCTTTGCTGCCTCAGCTGTTGTATTAGTTTACTTGGTTCTATATGTGGTTTGAACCTATGTTGTTACGATCTTTAGTTAGCATGTTTAAACATTCCCATTATCTTCAATAAGGACCAGATTTTACCACCCAATTTATCTCCCCACCTGCCTTCCCGACTTAACACCACCACACCTCAAATACTCAACTTGGAGCAGTTTGCTGGCTAGTCGTTAGCTGAACAACGGGCAACTACTGTGTTAGCACTGGGTTGCTGAGGTAACAAACAGGTCTGGTGACTAAACCTTAAATAGTGACAGAAATAATATTTGTGGAAAAGAAAATTATTAGCATGAAGTCCTCTTGAACAGTCCAGCTAGAGGTATCTTTCTTTCTGAAATTCTGGCAGAACATTATTTGAACTATTCTTACAGCATATACATGTAAATATTTTGTCCTCCTTGCTTAAAAGTCAACTGCTTTAGGATATGGCATTGTAATCAAAAGACCTGGGTTCCAATTCTGACCCAACTTTGTTCTAGTTATGTAATTTTAGAACAGTTAACATCTCTGATCCTCTCTATTCTTCCCTGCAAAATGAGGATAATACCCAATTCTTTATCAAAAATTGGGGAAGGGGAAATGTGCTCAGATTTTAGAAAAGTAATATGCATATAGTATATATGATCCAGTACTTGGCTTTGGCCAGTTATCAAAAGTGTTCTTTTCTCTGTAGCAATAGATATGCATATTCATAGAAAATGGAGTAAAATGAAGTTGGTAATTACACTCACAGCATTTAATTGAGGTCAGTGTTTAAGACCTCGTGAGTTAGAAAACAACTGAGTTTTCAGAGCTTTTTGGTTTTTGTGACGGCAGATACAGAATTGTGGACCTACCTCACAGAAATGTTTCAATTCAGTTGATTAAATAAGATAGCACAAACTCCTAGCGTCACGTCCAGCACATAAATAATAAGCTCACTAAATTTGTGTGAACATAATTTTAACCACTTAGAGAAGTGAATATTTGTTGTGTGGCTTATGTTCAGGCTGGTGATAGAGATTTTCTCGTGAGTGATAGAACCTTCTTTTCCTTTCTTTCTTTCTTGGGTGATTTGCTTGAAGGCATCCATTTCCATCTAGTTCTTCTGCCTGTTGCACGAGTACCTGGAGATTAGAGTGGCCTAGAAAGAGTGTTAGAACTGAAAGGACCTTGGAACCCAGCTGGCTCGTGAATGTGAATTGTTTTAAAATGCTAGCAATCCTATTGTCATCCATTCTGACTTTTATAATTCAGGGAATTGAATAAATAGGTGGATGTTGTGGTTTGGATCTGGAATGTCTCCCAAAAGCCTCATGTATCTATGTATACTGTGAACTGTTGGGAGCGGGGGCCTGGCTGGAAGGGGTGGTTATTTAGGGCTTGACCTGGAGGGGCATGTGCTTGTTCTGCCCTTCCTTCATGACTCGTCTCTGTTCTGTCATGCTCTGAGGAATTCTGTCTGTGGCTTTGGCTCCTATACATGGCCTCAGCCCCACCATGTGATTCCACCATTTTGAGCCACCTACCCATGAATGGACTGTGACCTTCTGAAACTGTGCGCTAAACTAAATCTTTTCCCCTAAAGTTGGAGATGTCAGGTGTTCTTTCCCAGCAATGAAAAAGTAACAAAGACAGAAATTGTTGTCAGAAGTGGGATTGTTGCTGTGACTTTACCTGATCATGTGACTTGGAAGCCTTTAGAATGAGTTTGCAGAAGGAGTTTGGAAAGGTTTGAGGATGCCGGCTGGAGAAGCTTTGGAGTAGTCTGACCTGAGCTTGATGGGAGATTCTGTTTGGAACTCAGAAGACCCAAATGCTGATAGCAGTGAGGATTGGAAAGGCCAGGCTCAAGAAATTTCAGATGGGAAGGAAGATTATATTGAGCAAGTGGTCTAAAAACTACTTGTGCTATGTCCTGTCAAAAAGTTTGTCAGCAGTTTGCCCTTGTCCAGAGACTTTGCCTAAAACTGAGATTAACGGCGGTGGACTACTTACTTGGCTGGAGGAAATCTTAAGTCAAACGGGTGTTTATGCTTTTAGCCAAGTCTATGGTGAAAGCCAGGAAAAAATGGCAGAGAAAAATCATATAAAAAGTTTACAGTGCCAACCATAATAAGCTAGAGTGGTGGAGCCAAATAGCAGGGGGAGGTTAAAGAGACTGGCATTAAAAAGAAGCCAGGAACTTACACTCAGGACTATAAGAAAGATTCCTAAGGGCATCTCAAATGTCAGAAAGACCCCACCCTTTGCCAACTCAAGAGTGGAGAGGCAAAAGACTTTGTTCTGAAAAGTGTACTCCAGGGCCAAAGAGAAAAAAGTCTGCCAGAGTTCAGCAGCCTGGAGTTCAACCATCTAAGAACTGACATCACAGCAGCAGTTGTCCACAGGGATGGAGCTACACAGCCCCAGCATGTGATTCTGCCATTTCCAGCCACGTAACCATGAATGGACTGTGAGCTTCTGAAACTGTGCACTAAACTAAATCTTTCCTCCTAAAGTTGAGGCTGTCAGGTATTCTGTCCATGCAATGAAAAAGCTCAAGCCAATGGCAGACCTTGGTGACATCCATGATGTCCTGGCTTCACAGGCTTGCCAAGTGCAAGAGTTGTGGGTTCGTGGAGGCTTCCACCCAGATTTCAGAGGAAGGCCTTGGAGGCCAAGCAGTGTGCCCCTGGCAGGGAAATGAGTGAACCTGTAATGGAGAAGCCTAAGGTGCAGAAATTTGGAGAAGCCAGGAGCACGAATCACTCCTTGAGGAAGGCTGTATAGGCTGTAGTGATGCCAGGCCAATGGAGAGAAGATGGAGGTTGCAGCTCATAGAAATAATGTATGGGCAAGCCCACCGAAGCCCTGTGAAGTCCAAATCTTGCCACAGTTTACCCCAGCTTCTGGACCTGTGGCTACATGATTTAACCCTTGCCCTGCTGGGTTCTGGGTTTACAAACTGTTTTTGGTCAAATTGCCTTTTATCCTCCTATTTTTCCCTTTCGGAATGGGAAGGTGTACCCTGCACTGTTGTGTCTCTGCACTGTTGTGACTGCACTGTTGTACCCTGCACTGTTGTGACTCTTTGGTTTTAACAGCTGAGAGTTTGCCTTGTGTCTCAGAGGTGATGTGGGACTTGGACTATTTTTTGGCAGTGCTGAAATTGTGAAGACCTTGGCAAACCTTAGAAAAGGACTAAATGCATTTTACATAAGGAGGTGAACATGAGTCTTCTGATGATCAAGGGAGGGATGTTGCAGTTTCTATCTCGAGTGTTCCCCAAAAGCTTTGTGTACCCATGGGTACTTTATACTGTTGGGGGGTGGGGCCTGGATGGAGGGGACAGATGCTCAGGGCTCCATCTGGAAGGGTGTATGCTGGTTCCACCCTTCCTCTATGACTTGTCGCTGTTCTGCTGTGCTGTGAGGACCTGTCTCTAGCGGCAGCCCCTCGCCCTGGCCACCGTGTGATTCTACCATTCGCAGCTGCCCGCCTATGAACAGACTGTGACCTGCAACTGTGAGCTAAAGTAAAGCCCCTCCCCTAAATTTGTGACTGTCGGGTACTGTGTCCCAGCAATGGACAAGCAACACCGTGGAAAAAGATCAGACAACATAGTGTTTCATTTTTATTTGTCTCTTTATGCATTTTCTTTAGGGGCTAGACAATTTAGTTAAGAGCATGAGGTTTGGAGGTCAAATAATTGGGTTAGAAGGAATTAATGGCAGTGTGTCCTTTAATACATTTAAAAAAATGTAAATACTGACTGTTATACTTATATACATATACTTACATACGTATTTTTCAGTTGAAAATAAATTAATAAAAAGCTTAAAAATAAACTAAAATAAATTGATTTACCAACAATATATTTAATGGTAATGTGTTATGATTAACAATGAGAATAATTCTCATTTCATTTATTTATTTATTTTCATAGAGTTAGGAAATAAGAGATCCATTCTTCTGGGTGGCTGAAGAATGGCTAGAGTAGCATAAAACTAAGGTCAAGTGTTTAACATTGGTATTTAAATTTTAAACAACCTTTTCAGCTCCCATCTAAGCATTAAGCCTTCCCCCTTCCTTCACCCAGGGAAGTGGCCACGGAACAGCCCTGCTTCCTGAGGGAGGCAGAGAAGCACCGAGGGCACTGCGGGTCTGCAGATGGGTTTTCCAGTGTAAGATCTGGGTCAATTTTTACTGACTAGTTCCTGATGTTTATGTGAAAAGCGAAATGACTGGGTTGTTCCTGCTTCTCGTTGAGTTTGCCCAGAGGTCGCCTTCCCAAAAGTTAGAAGAAATAGGGTGTGTAGGAATTCAGGGCTGGTAAGTTATTTATTTACTTGACCATATTTTAAAGGCTGAAGAGCCCTTCATGAAGTCTGTGGAACTCATTGTCATGGGAGGACAGCGTGTCCAGCTCTGAGGCTTTGTATATGAAGAAGTAGGATGGCTTTGTGAATTTTGTGACCAATGGTGGTATTTGTAGCTAAGATTAAACCTCTGGCTTGGGTAAGTCTTGATTTGGGGGGAAGGGACCAGAAGAGAAACAGAAGAGAGCCTCCTTATGTCTTTTAATTCTAGCCTCTGCATCCCAAATCACACCACCATCCTGGTACACATTTTGAAAGAGAGACATTATCAGGGTGGACATCCATCACAGAAGAGCTATGAAGAGAGACATCAGAGGATGTTTTGAGATGATTCTTCTCCTCTGCAAGTTAGAATCCAGTGTTGTCCTCCCAAGATCTTGAAATCCAAGTTGTGAGCAATGAACAACTGTACAGCAATTATACTGGTGGAGTCTCCTGCTGACAGGTAGAAAGGCAACAGAGATTACCAGGATTAAAATGTTCATTTTAAAAATTGAAGAAATACTCAGGCATAGGGACACATTCCTGTCATCTCAGCACTCTGGGAGGCTGAGGTAGGAAGTTGGTATGTTGAGTTTGAGCCCAGCTTTGACAATTTAGTGTCTTAGCAAGACCCTGTCTCAAAATACAAAAGGGCAGAGGATAGAGCACTGTGCAAAGTTCCTGGGTTCAATACCCAATAATGCAAAGAAAAAAAAAGTAACTTAACATATGCCATTTGTCACCGACATTTCCTCAGACTGTTCTGTCATGTGCTCCCATGTGCCCACTCTGGGTATTGATGCCTGTTGGATCCTTGCTGCCAGGCCTTTCAGCAGCCATGTTTTAGTGTAAGGAAACTGAGGCTCAGAGAGTTGAAATAAATTGCTTAAGGTTGATAATTAGTTGGCTTCCAAACCTCATGCTCGTCACTAAATTGGCTAGCCCCTAAAGAAAATGTATAAAGAGACAAAATGAAGCACTATGTTGTCTGATTGCCAAGGAACAACTCCTGTTAGCGCTTGGCATTTAACAGGTCTGGAATTTGAGGCCCAGCCTACTAAGCGACTTACATGACCCCCAGTTTTGTTGTGTCCAAGGGCCTTTTTTGTAGCTTGGTATGTGATGGCTTGGGTAATATTTATTCACTGGGCAGTCAGCTCCATGGCAAAGGGCTATTTCTACTTACCTGCGTCTTCACCCCTAGGGTTTGGCCTCTAGTGAACTTGTGTCAACATTTCAGAATGAGTAAATGAATGGACAGTGACATTGTGGCAAGCCCAGTATTTGTCCTGCCCTCCTCTAGGTTTTGTGACAGGAATTGGTTTTCCTTTGATCACTGGGAATTGAGAAGTGTCATAATCTTGTCCCCCCAGGGAGCTTAACCTCTGATGACATTTTCAAGGCTTCAGTGAATTGTTGCTGGGACATCAGGTTGCTCTGCCCTTTTCCCCCACCCCTGTGCTCACCACAGTGCAAAAAGTTCCTTCTAGAAAGGTGTCCAAAACCTCTCCTGGAGCCCCCGGAGTAAGTGAAGGGGTAGAGGAATCCTGCTCTTCTTGTAGAGGGGTGCTCTGGCTGGAAGAGAGGGCAGTCTATGTGAGCACATGGTGGAAGTGGTTGTGTGTGGGTCCCCACTGTTTGGAGGCTCCCCTGATGTGATCGTCCTTGTTGCAACAGGCCCTTGTCCATGCATGGTGATGTTCAGGGGGATCCAAGAAAATCATCAGGAGAAATAAAGGTCAGTGGTGCAAATATTCATGGTGGATGTGAGTCTCTGATTTCTATATAAATAGTTCAATATGACTTTTTGGTTTTGGAGGCGCATCTGTCTCCTAATAGGCTTGTCCAACTCCCAGCCCATAGGCCTCCTGTGGCCCAGAATGGATTTGAATGTGACCCAACACACATTTGTAAAATAAGATTTTGTTTTGTTTAAACTATATTAGATACTTTCTATAGGGCCCAGGACAATTCCTCTTCACTCAGTGTGACCTAGGCAAACCAAAAGATTGAACACCCATGTCCACATAGAGCAAGAAGAATTGGAACACATCCTCTAATAAATCCATCGAGCCCTAGTTAACATGTAGCCAGACTTCAAGGGAAGAGGGAACTGAGGATTTTTGTGCAACTAATTACGTAAATACCAAGACATGTTGTCTCCCCCCAGACTAAAAGGTCTCTGGGACAATGAGGACACAATGGCCTCCTTGCCCTCTTGTCATGCGCATTAATGTCACAGGCCTCAGCAGAGAACTTGGGACACTTTGATGGCCAGTGTGCTCAATTTGATTTCGGAGATTTCCAATTCCTTGAACCTAAGCACATCTCCTCAACAAACAAATAGCATTGGGGCACAATCCTCTAGCAGGCTGTGGATACCTAATTACCTCAACTCAGTGGTCTCACCGCAGCTGGGAGCATCGGGGATCCTTGGAAGCATTAACATTCCTGGAATTGCATTAGGCTGCCTTTGTGAGAGACTTGAATACTGCCTCATTAGCTCAGGCTCTTGGGGCCTTTGTGTCTCTGACAACAGTTTAATTATGGACATTGTTTATGAATCAGTGTTACAAGGATAGACTAGCGGGCTAATCTGCAGGTTAGCACAATAGCTTGTTTTTGGTTTGTTCTTTCAGCCAGTCATTGTAAGAGTTAAACAAACCTGTTTGTGTAGCTCTTGTTTTCTGTAATAAGATTGGGGGGACACATTCTAAGGCCTAGATACATTTGAAGGCGTCTGCAGCCCTCTTTTATTTTAACTGTGGTTTAGCCTGGAAAGACCCAGAGGGAGAAATAATAGCTTTTGGGAAGATTCAGGTCAGACAAGCAAAAGATCTGGGTTAGTCAAGACAACTGAACTTAGGAAAGAAACTTTTGCTGGAGTCTGTTAGTTCTTCTAAAGACCCTTGGGAAGTCGGCAGTCATTTGGGATTTCTTTAAAAATTTAAAGAAACTTGAAGAAGTGAATACAAAATTTTCCTTTATGTACTTTTGCTTTTCTTCATCTGCAACCGAAGATTCGATATTCTTTCACTTAGCACTTTGAAACTTGTGAGCAGAAAACATTTTGACTAGGGGAGGAAAATGAGGCCGCCCTCTGTGGGCTCTGGAGTTGTAGCACTGATTTGGATATGTTTATGTGACATTTTTCTATGTTAGGGGCTTGGATTACTTAAGGAAATGGCCTTGAGCACGAATGGACTTAAGCCCTCCAACTTCTCAGCTACTGGAACAAGGTGGCAATTGGGGAACTTAACTTTCCAAAGTCAAATTGTGCCATAGTGGAATGTGAGACACCGCGGTGGGTTCTGGTGGGGCCATGGAGCCAGATGCCCGGTTATCTTGAGTATCACGTTAGCTTGGTGACAGACTTCTGGAGGCAGGTGAGCAAGTCAGGAAGAAAGGAAGTGGGAAAGCTGGCAACTGGAGAGCCACTTCAGTTTATTGATGAGAATTGTTGATAGTAGCATACTTTGCTTGTAAGGTTTTTGCATGAATGCATAATCTGCCTAAAAATACTGAAAATTTCCATGAAAATCTAGATATTTGGTTTCCCAAGAGACTTGTTGTGGACTTTCCTGGCCTCAGACTCCGTGGTCTCGCTCCTACTCCCTCAGCCCTCCACAGGCTCCAGGCACATCTCCACACTCCTCCACATGGGAGGGGCTCTGAGGGACCCAGGAAGGCCCCTCCCACACAGGTAGTGGCGTTTCACAAAGATGATATTTTTTGGGGTCAGGGTTTATTCTCGATTTCAGAATGTGATGCTTTGGTGTAGATGTTGATGAATTCACATTCCTACCTTAGTGACTGGTGGGACTTCATTTATCAGGTTGTGCCCAAAAGTAGGAGGAGGGTAGCCATAAGGGGAGAAGAGGAGGAGGAAAGTTCAGGGAAAGGCATTGTGTCTACTTGGCATTTGGACAGAGGAACAGGATGGGGCAGGAAATACAGCGAAGCTTCTGCCCCACATCCACCTCTTTGAAGCCCTGACCCAAACATGTGCAGAAGAAGAAGGTGTCTGCAGGTCCAAGGTGGCTTTTTTGACCCTTATTAAGATAGTGGAACTGTCCTGCATGCTAGGTTTCTGGGGGTGTTTTGTGAGGAGAGAAAGATTACAGAATGACTCTGGAGGGAATCATTCAGCAGATAGTTTTGAGCATTTATTACATATAACTGTCTCTATTTGGCCATTTAAAAGAGCAAAGGTGACTCTTCCAACTTCGTCCTCCAAAGTCTCCATCAGGAGAGATCCTAAAGGGGCAGGTCATGGGCAAGAGGCAGAGAGGGTAAAGAGGAAAGGGCGCGGGCAGTCCCAGCGTCTGTGGACTGGGCCCTCGTGCCAGGGAGCAGCCACACAGGCCTTTCCTCAGTACTCCTATTGCCAACATTCCTCAACAACAGTTTGTCCCACTTAAAATAACGAGTGTCAGAATCCCTCATTGGATTGAGCCAATCCTTACATTGTGGTTCAGCTTTTAAGAAGAATAAATCAACATTTTAAGGCCGGCCTGGATTTATTGTAAACAGTTTCTCTCCACTAGAAATGGCCCACAGTGTGAATTGGCCCAGCGCTAGGACGGCGGCCCAGTTTGGAGCCACTTTTGCCTTTAAAATAACACAGTCGTGAGGAAACGCACATAGGCGCTGGCTGCCCGCGTGTTTTCTTAGGAACTTGTAAGGACTTCTCTCTGAGTCACCTTAGCTGCTCCTTTGAGGCCTTTCTGGGGATGAGAGGGACGGAGCAGGAGGATAGGAAAATGCCTGGGAGAATGGCATCCTCACCATCATGACCCAGCTGACTAGGACCTGTGACATGTCTTAGAAGTCAGCCTTCCTGTGTGCTGGGAGGCAGGAGACAGGTTTCCTGCCAGTGTGTTCAGTGTGTGTGTGTTGCAGTTGGCTGTTCCGAAGCCAGTTTCCCAAGCTGACCAGGGCTGCCAAAGTCCTCCTGGAGGGCTGGTGCCGAAAGGGAGTCACCTTCACCAACAGCATCTGTGCATGGTCCACAAGGGCCACAGGGATCTAGAGTTTCTTGAGTCCTTGGGGACTTGTTTCCTATCCCGCCTCTGTTCCTTTGCTGGTGATTCAGAAACTTCGTAGCCCCTGCCACTCTTTGCCTGTATGCTCAACTGCTGCTCAAGACTAGTTCAGAGCTTCTTACCTCCCCGACTGGATTTCTCACTGGACATGTGTTCCCAGTTCTGAGTTGTCTGGCAGTCAGAGTTAAGCATCTTTAAACTTTTGCTTTCTCATTTGTTAGTTTCATAATTAGACGCCAATTTACTTAAAGTTGCTGCACCTCAGCTTCCCCCAGCTATGCAGTAGAGGTTGCAATAGTGGTAACTAACTTTGTGGGGTTGTTGTAGGATATAATGGACACATTCTCTGTTAAGTACTTATCAGGGTACCCAGCCCCCTGCTTCGTCAATGCTACCACTTTTCTGTCTTCGCAAATGTCGACGCAAAGAGTGTGCACTTGTAAGAATCCCAGGGCATGACTCATTGCAAAACTTCAGAGCTGCCGTGCGTGTCTGAGCCTTCAAAGCTGGACGTGGGCTCCAGGCTCCTGGCAGGTGCATCCTGCTGATCTCACAGCCCGTCTGTGCAGGAAGTTGGTTGCTGGCTGAGGGAAGGGCTTGCCTCCCAGAGGCACCCGGACATTTCTGGAAGAAGGCATCCAAATTCGCCAGCCAGCCTTCTGCCAGCTCTTTGGCCACAGAATCTGAAGCTCCAGAAGTACTCTTGCTTCTTAAACTATTTGAATAGCTGCTTCCTTCTGCATTTTTAGACAGATTAAAAGCAGTGTACACACAGAACTCTTTGGCCTGTGTTCACAAGCTGAGCCAAACTCAGGGTTAAAGGTTAGACATGAAATAGCAAACAGAAGCAAGGCAGACAGGCACTCGCATCTGGCTGTGAGGAATGGACATAACAGATGCCTGGGAAGTCAGGAAGAATTCATATGTGAACACAGAGTCTTATGGATTTACCATTTGATTCCAGCAGGTCCTAGAAGACTTCCCAGTGAGCGAGTGGCCCCCTAGGATTGCTGGGGTGCTGGGCACCTGCACAGGGAGCCATGCCCGGTGGGTCCTGAGAGGACTCTAATTTATAGAGAGGAGGATTCTGAGCTCAGCTGCATTCTGTGGCTGGGATCAAACGGCTTTCTCTGACCACAGTTCACATCCCAGGAATCCTCCCTCAACAGAACACTCCTGAGAGTGAATGTGGCCTTGCCACAGCCCAGGTGGTAGAGTGATCCTGGAAGGGCATGCACCTAGCACAGTGGCATTTTTAGTAGTCAAAACCCAAGATTTAGAGGCCTCTCAAATAAGACAGTTGTTGACTTCAGACTAGCTAGAATGTTCTTTCTTGCCTAGAGACAACCTGTGTAATAGAAAATGAGCTAAAATGGACTTTCATCTGGCAAATTACTTCACTTCTTTGGGACTTAGTTTTTTGGTCTCTGAGGTGGGACTGTTGGATAAGAATCAAGGACTATTTTCTGGGCAGTTTGCCACTCCCCTCGCCCTTCATCTTTGCTTCACAGAAGGCTTACTTTCCTCCTCTACTGTGCCTCTCTGACTCCACTAGGAATTTAATTTGCACCCTCTGGTCTGGACCATCTGCAAACCCAGCTTCTAAGCACCAACATGCTTGAAAATCATCGTTATGAGTAGAGTGTTTAGAATAACCACAGAGGCAGGAGGCTTATGTGTCTCTGTGTGGAGGTGCTGAACCTGGAGGAGGAGGGAACAGACAGAGCCAGGGCTGGAAGTGGGTGCTCATGAGTGGAGTCATGCCTGGCAGTTCCCAAGCCCAGAAGAGTGCCAGGAGGGGGGAAAAACCTGCCTATGGGGTTGACACACCCAGTGTATTTCGCTGTTGTCTTCTCTGAGCGCTCTCAGGAGTTGGCTTGTTCCAGGGGGATGTGTTTGTCCCCACAAAGGCTAGTGAAGTTGAGCCCACTTCTCAGATGGGGTGCATATGCCTGGCAGAGAGAAATGAAGGAGAAGGAGAAGGAAGAGACGTGTTGGGCCTCCTGCCAGCCAGCTCCCTTCATGAAAGTCCCAGTTGATGCATCTGCAATGAGGGGGAGTTTAAAAAGCTCAGTAAAAGTGGAGCCCCAAATTCCCCTTGGGAAGATGGAAGGAATACTACCCAAAGTGAGCTGGCATGAGGCGGATGGGTTGTATGACTATCCCCCTCCCTTTTTCTATTTTCATTCCTGATGACAATTGTAGCTGAAAAATTTTAAGAAATATATTATATCATCCATTTACAGATTAGTCATATTTAAAAGCCTGTTAACATAAATGTGCATATTTGTGTTTGGTTTGTGGATTCTCTAAGCATAATAGCTTGAAGGTACACTCTGATAGTAATCCTGCAGGTAAAAGGAAATGTAATGTTATGGTTAATGAAACATTTCTCTCCTGACCTTCCCAGTGGACTGGGCATTTGGTAATTACGTTGTGCTGGTAACTTGTGTTTCAGTAACTTCCTTTTCCAAGCATGTGGCCAAGAGAAAGGGGTTGGGAGCGGGGTTGTCGTAGGCAGGGGAGAATATTTACGGAGAGTGTTACATGGTAAATGGCTCCCAGCTTAGAATAGGGTATCCAAACCCCAAGAAAAACTGTATTTCAAATCCTAAACCATTAACCATTGATCCCACTGAGAACTGAAGACATTGGAAAACAGAAGAAGGTGTGCCCCTACATCCACCATTTTTTTTTTTTTTTTTTTTTTTTTTTGTAGAATTACAGTTGTTTCACAGCCTCCTTTTTGCAGACAGGGCTTGTTAGATCAAGGAAGGTAGGCTGTCTATTTTGAAAGTGGCCTTTGTTTAACAGAAACCTGGAGCCACTTCTTAGAACTTCTGGAGGTTCTAAGAATCCAGTGGCTTAGAAATGACTCTTATGGAGCAAGGAGTGATGGAAGCACTAAGTGCCTACATTGTTGCTGGGGTTTAGAGACACCCTAGATATAAGAGATACTTTAGCTTTCCTAATAGAAAAAATAGATCAAATGGCTATATTTTCTTATAAGGATGTAGTTTAGTTACTTGTCTACTTATATATTGGATATAATAATGTAATTGTATATATTCAGCATCACTTATCGTTGTTTAGAAATATTGCCTTTCACTCTCCTGGTTTATAAAGTGACTAATACTCTTCATTCATGTTGGTGACACCCAGGGCTTCCCTCTCGTTTCTTTCGCTTGTTTGGCGTAGCGCATGGCCCTCACCTCTGTTTCAGACATGACTGGTGGAACCTGCTTATCCTAAGCCATTGTCATCCATTTATATACCATGAGAAAGTTGTTTAGCTTTTAACTTACTATCTACAAGTATAATTGCTATCTCTACAATGTAATATTTTTAAAATTAAAAATGGCTTTGGAAATATGCATTTGAAATGGCACGTAATATTTGCAGTTGATATGGGTGAAATTTCTTTGTCTCTGACTTAAAAAAACCCCAAACAATTCCATTGGCTAGCCTATGTAAGTATCCAAGCTAGTTTCAATTATGTGACTTTGGTCTAATTATTTGTTGTTTAAATTAATTATATATCTGAGAGCTTGTCCTGTAATATAAAAGACTATATAAAAATTGAAAAATAAAGCGACTCACTTAAAGTATTAAACTTTGAGTTTTTAAAAAGTGCCTTATATTTAGATAGGTACACGAGTATCTCAGCATAGTTTTCTGTATTTTCATTTTTCACTGATATGGTACCTGGTTACAATTCAGATGAAAATCACAGGATTAAATCTGTATTAAGACTCACAAATATAAATCATACAAACTATATACAAATGTATATTGGAAAATATTTTAAGTCCTATCTGGGTCAACAGAAGTAAGAATATCCTAATATTTTATTCATAAACTTAGTTAACAAATGGATATTTTGATTTCAGATAATATTCATTTTTCTATTCAAAATGAATCCACTGAAGTATTTTCAGAAGAAATTAATTCCATGACCCCATAGAGGTAGGAAAGGCTGTACAGCAAGTTCTTTTCTCGAGTGTTTGAAATGCACCATGAGAGGCCCTCAAAGTTCTCCTGGAAGCAGTTTGTTTTCAATCTAGTGTTTACCAAACAGATTTCACTAGGAGCCTGTATGTGAGGCGGTTCTTAATGGTTTGTGTAGCTACAGTTCCATGGCACCAACTTCTGTCCTCTTGTTTCTCTTTTTCTAGCCCCCCAAAAAAAGCAGAAAGAGAGAGAATTGGGGAGGGGAGGTGCCTCAGAAAACTTGAAAGAATCCTTATAGTCTTGCGGGACTAGGACACATGATAAAATGTACAGAAATATTTAGTTTTTTTTTTTTTTTAAGACAACGTCTCACTCTACAGTCCAGGCTGGTCCTAAACTCGCTATGTAGCCCAGGCTGTTCTTGAACTCATGGCAGTCCTCCTGCCTCAGCCTCCTGAGTGCTGGGATTACAGCTTTGTGCCACCACACCTGGCTTGGGAAATATTTAAAACTTAAAGTAATTATATTAAAAGACAAATTGCCATGAATTCCTCTCAAAATATTGCTTCCCTCGCTTTCAACACATGTATCCTGTTGTCCTCGCCACTTTCTGAAGAACTCCAGGAAGTCCTCTTCTGTGAGTGTCCCTACCGTGCTGTCGTGGCTGCCTCAATGTCCTGAATCTATTTAAAACGTTTACCTGTCGCGCTTGTTTTGACTTCAAGAAGGAGTCACAAGTTTCACTGATCCACTGCCTAACACGGATAAAGACACACTGTCATGTTTTCATTTGACAGAAATTGCCATGAATGTTTAATTAATGTCAGGTGAGCAAAATCTACACTGCATTTTTAAAGTAAAAAAATTATTACAGTAGAAGAAGACATATTGCCACTGGTCCTGCTCACAGTATTCAAAGTTCTCTTCCTTGCTTTGAACACATTTATCAAAGGTTCATGGCAGTATGGCTTTTACTATTACTTTTACTAAAACTTGAATACTCACTGCATTTTACACACACACACACACACACACACACACACACACACACACACACACACTCTGAGGAACAGCTAGGAGGAAGAGAAGTGTCCTGAGTCAGGATGTACCTCTTGATAAGGGGGATCTTACTGTTTTGTGTGCTCTGTAAGGAGGTTGGCATACCGGGGCAGGATGCCAGGGATGCTTGAGCATAGATCCTGAGGACCCCACTGAAAGCCCCTAAAAGATTCTGGATGCCCTTTCTGCCAGAGGCTTATCAGTGCTGCCCCATTGCTCTGGGGAGGGCAGAGCTGCCTCCGGGGGGCTGGAGGGAATAGCTGAGGGGTAGCTCCCAAGAGTGACAAGATTTGAATGATCCATTCCTTTGGACAACTCTTTTTGCTAACCCCAGTCCGAGGAAACCTGGTACCAAATCCCTGGAGAACATTGATTTTAGAAACACTGTTTATAAATTCGTGTGTATGTGACATGATTAAAAGACAGGTTTTAGACTTGCAGACAGAAGACCCTTTCCTTAATATAGCACAGCCACCAGTCGCGGCAGTAGGGTGACTTGGGAGACTTTGCCAGGTGGGAGGGGGGGAGCCAAGCTCCTGCCAGGAAGGGCAGGCTCCTGATGACAAGGGATGTCCATGAGACAGCCGTGGGACAGCCAAGGGGAGGGCTTGCGTGGCTGACATGAGTCTGTGGTGAGACAGAAGCGACTCCTGAGCAGAAAGTGGTAACCAAAACCAGCCTCTCTAGGACCAGAGTCCCCAAGGGCCATCTGTGGACTGTGAAACCTTGGTCACCTTTGAAAATACACGAATTACTGAGAAACACCTGGAGACCGGGAATAAGGAGAAATGATGCCCCTCCTTGGTTTTCCACAAGCTTCCCAGGTGCCTTTGGGCATTGTGCCCATTGAGTGACCCACCAACGGGTGGAAGCGCAGGTTGTGTATTGGCAGTTGTTTCCTGAATGTAATTTTCTGCTGTGAAGTAACCTTGGAAAAATGAAATACATTCTCCTAAACTCACAGTCACTCGTAACGTATCAAATAACAACGTCTCCTTACAAATAATCACACGATTACACTTGCCACAGAGGCTGAGTCTCCTTTCTATGTTCAGCTGCAGCCTGTGCTCTGGCCTGTTCTTTCTTCCTGTACCTCATCTGTCCTGTGCATGTGACATTTCTCCTGTTCTCGCCTGCTCAAGCCAGGATCCAGCTCTGGTGTCTGCAGTGCTCTTTGCCTATTTAAGTCCTTTCTACCTAGCTACTCTGAAGGAAAACACATTCCAATTTGTGATTATTTATTTATTTAGTGAGACAGGATCTCACCCTGTAGCCCAGGCTGATCTCCAGCATGTGGTAATCCTCCCACCTCAGTCTTCTGAGTGCTGTGATTACAGGCATGCACCATTAGGTCCAGCTTGTAAGTGGTGCTGGGGTTTCAAACCCAGGGCCTTGTGCTTTCTGGACAAATGCTCTAATCACTGAAATATGCCCCCAGCTTGATTTTTACTTTTTAATTTAAGTGGATTATCTACCTCTGGTAATTTATAGTAGAATCTTGCTCTCCCCCTCCCAGAGCCATCTGAGTAGAAATGGCGGGAAATACTTTTCTGTTTTCATTGATAACAATGGTAGCATGAGGGAGCCCCAGACGTTGTCTTCAGAGGTCAATTTCCTGCTAGTCTCAGCAGGCTAAGCCGGGGGGCTGGAGACCCAGTCCAGCACGGACACATTGCCAAGTCTGTACCTCTAAGTAGCCAGTTTGAAGGTAGTTCCCTTGTAGTTTGTCATTTGCAATAGCCAGCATTCTTGCTTGTTTTGTGCTCCTTTGCAGCAATTCTGGACAGAGGTTGGTGTCTCAGTTCCCTACCTGTAAAAAGGAGGGGAAATGCGTTATTATAAAATGCATACTCTTTGCCAAGGAGGTTTATGTGGCTGGTTCAGATGGTTTAAAGTGGAAACTTGCAAAGACCGATTTGATAGGAACTGCATTTTCGGTGAGCAGCCTGAGGTCACAGTTCACAAAATAGTCCTGCATTGCTTGGGTCATTTTCTGCTGAATTTGTAAACTGAAGGGATAGAATGCTCTGAGCTCTGTAGATTCTGCATCTGCTGTTTCTTGCAGCTGCTTTCCCCGGGGCATCAGTGACTGAAGCAGTGGAGTTAGCAGAGAAAACAGGTGTGCTTTTTCAAAAGAGAAAAAAGATCATGACAGTGATCTCCCTGGCACCACACACGCTGTCCAGGAGACCCATAATCTGGCATCCCTGATGGCAGTGCTGTGGGTGAGGTCCCAGATCCTTGCATGGGCTCTTCACACTGGAGTTTGGCTAGTTCCAGATGGGAGGTGGGCCCCTGCTTCTAGGGTGCAGAGGTTTGCCTGCTGTCTGGCATGGAGGAATTCCTTTGGCTTCAGAAGCCTGAGTGAGAAAACTGTGCTCGCCTGGGCACCTGCCTTCAAAACTTGGTTCCTAGAGTGGCACACTGATGAATGAAGCAGATCAGAAACACTGTTTCATTTCATGTTTAAGGTTTCTATGTAAGAATCTAGGGCTGTAAAGGAGGGCAAGTCCGAGCCAAGTTATTCAAAGGGATGCTGTTCAGACAAAGCCTCAAAGTCACGTTACCTTGAGTGAAACAGGGCCCAGGATATATCTGGTCCTAAAGTTTGCCAATTTGGTGTTATGATTTAGATCTGACATGCCTTCCAAAAGTCTCATGTGTTTCGAAGATGATTGGATCATGGGGTGCTATGCTCATCAGTGGGTTCACCCAATAATGAGTTCAGTAGGTGAGGGTTCCATGGAGCCAAGTGAAAGCGGTGGGCTGCGACCTGGAAGGTGTATTCCTGACCCTGGCTCCTACCTTTCCCTTCTGCTTCCTGGCTGCCTTTCCTCCTTCATGCCATTCCACCATGCTGCTTATGCTTGGATCCCAGGAGGCCAGGGACTCAACCCTCTGAAAACATGAGCCATAATAAACTTCTCCTTCTTTAAGTTGCAGATGTTGGGTATTTTATCTCACAGGTAGGAAGGTGACTGATATCTTTGGGACCTGGGGTTTTTCAGTGTCTAGGACCTCTTGAGGACCAGTTATCTCATGCCTACAAAACTCAAAAGATTATACTGCCTAAACTAGTGATAGGTTAACTTACACAGAGAAACTATTAAGTTGGTTGGACACTCTGGGCTGGATGGAATATTTATATTAATTTTCAACAGTAAATGTAACTGCCGAATATATCAAACATTTATACCTACTTGACTAAAATCTCCATAAGATGATTATAGAGGAAACTAAAATACCACCAGAAGACTGTTTGTTGATCACAGAGAGTGAGTTTGTCAGCATTAACAAATGCATCAAGCCATATTGCCTAATCTGTCCACCTGTAGCATCAAAAATTCATGTCAAGGAGACTGGATGTTTCAGCTATGGGGCTAGACCTTTCCATCCCTCCCCATGTGGTGCTGAAGGCTTTTTAATGTGTTTGAATTATAATTTTTCTTCTCATGTGTTCTAATGACAAATTCTTACTGGAGGAGATAACATCTAGTCTTTCTCCAATGTGTCCTCTGGGTTGGTAGCCCCATGAGATTCCTTGAGGAGAATGGATCTGGTAGTTGAAAAATTCCACTCTCCCTTCAATATCCTCACTGTGTGGGTCCATCATGTTTATTACCACATTATATATTCTGAGAAAACCTGTTTAATTTTATTTACTCCAACATTTTTCAAACTTCCTTGGTCAAAGAATTCTTTCTGGAATATCTGCTAGCATCTTGAAAAACCAGGTACTCAGATAATACTCTTTGGGAAATGCCAGTATAGGTTGAGTGCCCTTAATCCAAAATTCTGAAATCCAGCATTCTCCAAAATTCAAAGCCTCCTAAGCACCCACATGCCACCACAGTGGAAAATTCCACACTTGACCTCAATCAAGATGCAGCTGCACTAAAATGCTGAAGTAAAATTACGTTTAGCCTATGTATATACAATATTATGAAACAAATGAATTTTGTGTTTAGAGTTAGGTCTCATCCTCAGGGTATCTCATTATGTATATGCAGATATTCTTAAGTCTGAACAAGTTGGAAGTCTGAAATATTTCTGGTCCCAAGCAGTTTACATAAGAGAGTCTCAGCCCATATTGGAAATACCAGTACCCATGAGTGCCACCAACTGGGCAAGGGGCAAACTCTCCTTTTGCACTGGGCCTGCGGCTGCCTGCCTGTGATCTTGAGGTCCTTCCTGTACTGACAGACGGAAAAAGAAAAACAAAGGGAAGCACCCTAATCTAAGAGGACGATGAGATGCTCCTGGGGTGAAATAAGTCCCAGGAAGCCACGTTGGCTGGCTTATAAATTTCCCTCTGCCCCTAAATAACTAGGGGATCTATGATCTTAAGGGAAAGAACGTAAGAACGTTTTTATTTTTTTAAAAATGGATGTCTATGCCTTTATTCTCCCCTAGCAAATGGAGAAGAATAAAACTCTCTATAACAGGGACAGTGAAGAATTTCTAAAGACCTACCTTAGGCATTGTAAATTATTTGCAGTGGCTTCTAAGCCATAGTTGAGAAAGACCAGACTTGACATTAGAAAATCTGAGTTCAAATTTTAATACTGCCCCAGTATTACCTTGGGTAGGTGATGTCAACTCCCTGAAACTCAAATTGTTCTTCATCCATCTGTAATACTGCTGTGAGGATTGAGTGATGACATCAAGAATATGACAGCTCTAAACTCTACTTATATTAAATGTTCCATGTGCCTTGCTTCTTTATAACCTTTCTGAACAAATCTATGCAGTAGGAATAAGAGAAGCAGAAGTAAGGGCTTAGAGAAATAAAAAAACCCATGTGTATATATACATATATATATATATATATATATATATATTAGGACTTGATATATATATTGTCTCTTAAGGTACTATATATACATATATATGTACATATATATTTATATAATTAAAAATTTTGGAAAGTAGTTGTGCTGTCAATTGGAAAAAAGTATCCCGATTTATTGTGTTGAGTTGTCACTATGAGAAATTAAAAGCCATATTGGTCTAGAAACATTCAACTTATATTTTTCTATTCATATAAGGATAACAAACTGTTTTAAATATATAAGTTTCTATTTATTTGGATTTGATTACAGAAACTAATGTTCTTTAATAAATGAAACAAACAAACAAACAAAAAAGGACACATTGTTAGTAATGGTAAGAGCTGGAGTTTGAATTCCAGTCCATTTGATTCCAAAGTTTATTTTCTTTGCTATCATCTTACATGCAGAAGTCCAGGGTTTGTGCATGTAAGTATTTAATACATGTTTTGAAATATAACTGGTTTTCTTCTTGTTTAATGTAACTAGCCTACAGTGAAGTGACTGAACTGATTCATGCTGAGAATCAGACTATGCACATAGGTAGAGATGATCCTTCAGAGAAGAAAATTTCAAATTAGATCAATCTTACAGTATCACTTAACATGAACAATTTTTTCAGATCCCCGTTTAAGAAGGTCTGCATAACACTTGGTGATCAGTAGCGTTATTTGGTTTCCACTTTTGTTCATTATGCTAGTGTTTTACACCAAATGCTCTATTGTGGCAGATTGTCATAATTTATAGTGGACATCTGTGGTTACCCACCCTGCTGGTGATTTCATATGTTATGAGACTTACTTTTTGAGAGCAGAGACTGGAAAAGGCCCACCCCTGGCTCCCCCGTGGCTGCACTTTGGCTCTGTGACCATAGAGGTCATGCACGCTGGGTTTGGAATTGAGCTGTGTGAGGAGGTGACTGCAGAGTAGCGCCAGTGCTCTGCTGAAGGCAGCAGCCGCACTGAGGCGGTCCTGGAAGTCCTCTTTTCTGAGTGTCTGAAGTTGAGCTGTCCTGGCTGCCTCCCTGTCCCGAATCAATTCAGAATGTTTACTTTTCACTCTGCGGAAGAGCCAGAAGTCGCACAGTGCCAGGTCCAGTGAATAAGGTGGGCCGGGCCACGCCAACTCTCCCGTCCCTATGAGCCTGCCCTCTCTCGGATGGATGGCACGTGGCAGCAGCACTCACTGTAGGTTTTAATCACACCTTGTGAAGACATCACACAAGAGGACGTCCCAGAAGCGGCAGGAGCATCAGGAAGTGTGTTCAAAGGGAGGGGCCATGTGCAGAGGGCTTACAGGCATTGCATCGTTTATTGTAATAATTTAAAAAAATTGAGCATTCACTGTGTATTATTTTCCCCATGTAGCTCCAGGATTTGGCTCCATAGGAGACTAAAGCTACCAAAGCTGCTGAAACTGCTCTATAAAGTTACTTATTGAAATTTAATATTTGAGTGGATTCTGTTGCCTGTCACTCTAACTCTTCACCGATACATTGATTGTTTAATTGTAGTACTTGGTGTATGTACTTGGTCAACAAATGCTTGCTCAAAGCATAAATGGAGGGCATTTGTGAAGTCAGTGGTTTGTGTGCATATGTGGAAACATATGTGAATTTTTCATCATTGATCTGGATCCCTTCTCAGCTGGGTTTAGTACAGGGTCATTTTTGTTTCTGCCATGATGTTTCAAACAGTGAGGTTGTAAATGTTAATATATCGATCAATTAAAACCAATTTTGACCAGTGCTATCCCCCCATGGTTAAGTAGACAAGTTTGTTTCATTCTTAATGGCGGAGTAATACTCCACGGTGTATATATACCACATCTTTTTTATCTGTACTCTGGCATTGGCTTCTCTCAGCATTTGGCTCTTATCAATTGTGCTGCTATACAAAAGACATTCATGTTTGCACCCTGAGATCATCATGCTCAGTGAAATGAATCAGATCCAGGAAGCTAAATATCCTATGTTTTCTCTAATATGAGAACACCAGACTCTAAAAACTGTAAGAGACACAGAAGAATGTAATAAGATGGACTTTGCGGAGAGAGAAGGATAAAGTGTGTGAGAGGGTGGGAAGGAGAAAGGAAGATGATATGTAAACAAAACAGAACTAAACAGGGGTTATATTGGGAATTAGGGGGAGAGGAGAAGTTGTGGGAGGGCTGAAAAGGGGGAGGGGTATATGTATGTGCACAGAATACTCAAGTTCAATATAAATGTTATATCTCACATATATCTGTTAATAAAATGATGAAAATAGAGAAAAGTGGACAGATTTGCCTCATTGTTTGCCATAGGAAATTTGCAATGTTGGAGTCCTTTTCAGTTAAAGGTGATGTCTCTCTGGTAATCTTGCAGATAGATCTGCCTTTCGATATATATTAAACTGCGAGTCTCAAGAGGCCCTGATTTTTTTTTTTTTTTGACTTATCCTTCTTTGTTGTTGTCCTGTAAGGAGAGGCAGGAAAGCAGGAAGGGAAAGGAAAATTATTAAGATGCAGCATGTGTATGTGCCCACTCATCAAGTTGAATGTAATTATTGTGTATCACAAATTCATACTAATAGAATAATTAGGGGGAAAATAAAGAAAATATTTTTTTCCACTCATAAGAGTTATTTAGAAATTGGTCTGATTTAGTTTTTTTGTTTTGTGGTAGTTGACACAGGAATAATTCAGGAATGTGAGATCCTTGCTTTCTGTATGTTCTGTGGGCTATAGAAAGCTTCAAAGGCCAAAGCTTTATGCTTCCTAATAAACTCCTTTCAGGAACCACATGAAATGGGGAATTTATATGTTGGATCAAGATGTTCTTTATTTTTTGTAACAATTTGCAGTTGAAGTGTCTACTGCTTTTGTATGTTGAAAAAGAGGTTCTGATTAAACATGCCATGAAAATTCCATATTTGAGGCATAAGTAGACCAGTGAGGAGTGTGATGGGACTGCGGATGGTCCTCTCCCTCCTCCACTCACTCTTGGTCCCAGAGAAGTCCACCCACTTTATCCTTGTTCTCTCCTAACACATAACATGTCTTTTTTTTTTTCCTTCCCAAGAGAAACTTCTAGGTCCAGGACGTTAGGGTCACCTGCTTTATAATTTGGTGGAGAAAGGGCTCGGATTGGTGCTGTCATGGGCTGCATCACTAAATAGACCTAACACATATGAAGTTGTTTTGAGGAGGTTGTTTTTTCCCTAGGAATTAGAAAGAGAGCCATGATGGTCTTCTAATCTCTCAATGGGACACTCTTAAGAATTTGGCTTATCTAGAAACAGGACACAGAGGAGATAATGTTGACACTCGTTTTAATTCTGTTCCCAGAAGAGTCAAGTTTTGTGGCACTTATCTTTGTCAAGAATTAACAATGAGATGTGTAAGAAACAGGTTTTCGTTAAAACAACAGCTGCTAAGCAATCACTGTGCACACCTTCCTGGCGCCAAGTTTTGGTCAGGTAGTGTGGCCAGGGGGTGGGGGTGGGAAAGGTAGGAGGGGGCGTTTGCAGGAGCTCTGCTGTTTTCTGTGGTTTTGATCACACCACAATCCCTGAACATCTGTTTATGTCCCCACAGAGTTGTTTTGCCCCTTGTGTTTAAATCTGGCTGCATAACCACAGTTTTGAGATCCTGAGTGGGAAGCCTGGTGGGAAATCATGTGTGACTAGGCTTCTAGAAGAACTGCAATGAAAATAAATATTAATGTCGAATATTTTTTTCTTGGCAAATCTGAATTAGACTTGCTGGTTTGTTATTTCTTTAGATTTCCCCTCTGGAAGAAGCCTGTGTTGGCTGGTGGTTTCTATAGAAACCATACATAGGACTGGCATGGACCAAAGATGCTCACTTCATGTACCAAGGTTCAAGAAACGTGGAGGCAACTGGGGCATCAGTGCAGTACCCATCTCAGCTTCAGATACATGTAGGCCCTCAGCAAGGGCAGTTATTTTGCCCTAGGAGAGGGAAAGAAAGTAGAATATCCTTTTGATTTTGAGGCATTGGATATTGACACTTTTATTTTACTTTGGAAAATAAACTTGATTTAAGGACTCAAACTGTTTATACCCCAAAGTCTGTAATATGATGTATGTTAAGAATTAAAAATTTCAACTTCATAATTTTCCTTTTAGGTTTTAGATTTGCCTTAATTCTATCCCTTAAAGCTTGAAATCTGATTTTATTTACTTTTATTTATTTATTTTTTTTGAGACAGGGTCTCACTCTGTAGCGCAGGCTGGTCCTGAACTCACTATGTAGCCTAGGTTAGCCCTAGACTCACAGCCACCCTCCTGCCTCAGCCTCCCAAGTGCTGGGATTACAGGCATGCACCACCATGACCAGCTTATGTGGTGCTGGGGAATCAAACTCAGGGTGTTGTATTTGGTAAGGTCAGAGCTTTAACCACTGTGCCATTCCTCCAGCCCTGAAGTCTAATTTTTAAAATCAGTGTATACATATCTATATTTTTCTTGCATGTCAAACACATATATCTAATATGAAATATTAACACTTCAGTGGGTGTGTGTTCACTCTGTTGAGCATGCTTGGATGTACTTTTCGAGCACACTTGCATGTAAATGGGTATATTGAGAGGTCATAATCGTCCTATATTTACTATTCTGTAATTTTGCTTGTAGAGTATAACATAGTTACCATATGTTTTGTTTCATTAATTACTCTTAAAAATATGGTAACATTCTAGCATGAGCATGTATCCTACTGAATCAGCCCATAACTGTTGGGCATTCAGTTGTTTTAGAGGTAAATTATGCGTGCATCCTGCCAAGGCTCTTGGGGTAAATTCCTAGAAGTGGGATTAGTAAATCATTGTGGTAGGTGTCAGGCATGTTTAATCTGTGGCCCGCGGGGCTTGTTTGTCCTTGTTGTTCTGAGTGAAGACAGACTGCCCCGGGCCATGTCTAAACTATAATACACAGAAGACGCAGATCCCGCGGTGCCGTGAGCGCAGTGATGGTGCCATGAGCGCAGTGGTCCCACGATCCTGTGAGTGCAGCGCATCATGTGCGCAAGGCGGAAGGCGGGTGGGAATGGAGAGTTCACGTTTCTATTAGGGCTGCCCAACTGTTAGGATTTTTCTGTAAGAAGCATAGGCTGCTTTCTTCGCCCTGCGAGGCAGGCCACGTTATCTAGTACTGTTTCTAAATGCGTATCTTAGAAATGTAGAGTGTCATCAGCTCACCATTGTGGGCCATTACGCAGGGGTTGCTTTACTTGAAGAGATGTACCTGTGAATTGGCGTTCAGCTCCGCCGAATCTTGCCACCAGCCAGTGGCTTTCCCAAGGAGGGCAGCGCCCACCCGAGTACACTTTCATGTCGCTCCTCCGTCATCAGGAGCCTTGATGTTGATGTGCACGCACACGCTTTATGCGGCTGACGTGAGCATGCCCTGGAAAGACGTCTACGGGTGTCTGCACGGTGTGTGAACAGAATCACTTTGAGGTCAGCTCTTTTATGGAAAATCAGGATTCGGTTTTGTACAAGGTAGAGGGTCTCGGAAGTTTGTTTTTCCTCTTGATAGCCACTATTATGGCGCCTGGTATGTTGGACATAGTGCTTGAATAATTTTTCTGGTAGTATTAGTTTTACATCAAATTATCACAGATTAATTATTATCACAAATTAATCCTGAGGAAATGTATTTATATATTATATTTTATGTTTTTTAAAATTATACATTATATATATGGTGATCTTTGGACACCCTGTAGTGAAATCATTGTAAGGACACCAGACAATGTAAACGTATTCTCTGATAGGCAGGAGATTTTCACCTTCATTAGAGCTGTGAGTACCAACCTGCCAAAGTCTGCCAGGGATAAAAGAGAAAGATACTGGGCAAATTGCCTATGTATTTGGGCAAAAAGAGAGCACATGTTGCTGTTGCTTCTAAGCCCAGCACTCTGGGAGGCTGAGGCAGGAGTATTGCAAATTTGAGACCAACCTGGGCAACATAGTTAGACCCTCTTTCAAAATAAAAATAAAGGGTTGGGGATACAGCTCAGGGCAAAGGCCCTGGGTTCAATCCCTAGTAACACACACACGCGCGCGCATGCGCGCGCGTGCACAAAAAGTTTTGTCTCTAATGTAACATGCTAGATCTGGTTACTTTCCTCCATTGTTCTCTGTTTCTCTCCCAAAAGAAAAATCAGCCTTTCTCTGTGTTCTCTTATGTGTATCTACTTTGGCATCGGCTACAGTGTGTGTGTCCTGTAATAATATTTTCCCTGGTCTGGTCTGCTTAGATATGACACTGTGTATCTAGCAGGCCTCAGGCCTGGCCCGTTTTTTATATATCAGAGACCTAAGACAGTCCATGATACATATGGGCACCAATGTGGGTGTGACTGTACTGTGATAAAGCTATCAGCCCTTAGCGGCTCTGCAGGTTGACCAGAAGGAGACTAGAGGACTTGGGAGGAGGGAGGAGGCTCTGCTGGATCTCAGTAGTTTAAGGACTCTGCTGTATTGCACCTTAGACTCAAACCCTGCATCATGTCTCAAACCTGGGAATTTGAATTTTTTGCAACAAAATTTGCCATGTTTGCTACAACCAAAACATCACAGGATTTGTGATTTTTAAAAAGTCTAAGATACATTTAATGTTAGTAATGGGAAGGGAACAGATTGGAGAATCTGGTTAAAGCTAGCATGCAGGGATGGCTTGTAGTTTATCTGCAACCTCAAAGGATGAGGGACTCTGGCAAGACCTTCAAGCATTTCTGCAATTCTTTTAAAGGGTGGGCTGTGTTCTAAGCATGTGAGAGCCACCCTGCTCAGGGTGCTTCTGAGCCGAGCTGGGGGCTCAGTGACAGTGTCCCTGAGATGTTTCCAGTTCCTGTTAAGAGTGCAACAGGACAATGCCTTGTGTAAAATCTGAAGTTTTTATTTCACTGTACCAAGGAAATATTTTAATAGCTTAAGTGAACTGGAAAATGGCTTTAAATACACAGTTTATTTCAAAATAGACAATCAGTTTTAGCTCACATGAGGTCATTCCACCAGTCCTTCATTGGGAAATCCCAGAAAACTTTCACATGCTGACTGTTTTCTGTTGAATGTAACAAAAGGCGATTATTCTTCATACTTCGACCCACCTGCAGAGGTTCAGTAGACACATGATGTCTCAGGCATGCAGTTAAAGCATCGTACTTTAATTGTGGTTAGAAAGTGACTTTGGCTCACTTCTCTTGCTCCAGATAAATGCAATTCTCCCAAAAAGAACTTGGGAAACTTCCTCTATTTTTGATTTACTATTGCCCACTAGAAAAAAAATTAAATTTGGGGGAATTTGTGATCATCTTAGCAGGAAGACAAACCGTGGGAGGTAGGCAAATTTTATTCCAGTGTCTACTTTTAATTTTGAGCGGGAAGACTCTTACCTCCCATCAAATTACAGGGGCAAAAATTCTGTTCCTGGGAGGATAATGATTACGTCACTCCACGTGTGTTTCTTATTTGGGCTGATAGACTAGTTAAACACATTCTAGTTTCTTTCCACTCTTGTGTGTGCTTTGATTTCTTGGCTCAAGTTTATACTCCAGTTCCTAAATTGGAAGTGGGATTTCTGTTCCTCTTGTTAGTCTGTCAGCTTTGTTCACGGGAACGGCATCACTTTGGGGGAATAATTTTTGAACTCTCAGTTTGGCATCGCTCTTTCCCAGCTGCAGGCCCCGTACTTGGAGCTCTATATGCTCTTAGATGTTTGTTTTTGAGCAAGGGGTGAGGAAGAGGGAAAAGGGAGAATGGGAACAGCTGGAGCTGATAAAAGATACCAGAGCACCTTAATTACTCAGCAAGTCTTTGTCACTGCTGGGCCAAAGATTTCTATTTTTTTTTTTAAGAGAAAAATCCTGGTTTAGCTAAATCACACATTGAGTTCATCTCAATTGGCTTCTGGTTGACTTTTGTCTTTCAGATCCCTCTCCCAGCCCATGCCCTGGCCTCTGGTCTCTCAATTATAATATCATTTTTCAAAGGGAAAAGTCATGAATAATCCTTTGTATTTTTAAAGTTTTATAAAGAATTATCAGTTATGGGTGTAGGCTGTATGCAAACTGTGGGAGGAAAAGGAACTGGTAAATTTAAAAAGGGGAGTTTATATGGGATTTCATTCTACTCTATCCAACCTAGTGAGAAATCTTGACCTTTAAAGTCATAAGGACAAAAAACAGCAAAATAAAAAATTGTAGTACATACATGTTATGGGATAATATACAGCCTTTAAAAAGGACAGTATAAATATATTGAATTGAGTAGCAAACTCAGAGGTCTGACGCGCCAGGCTGGAGGTAAAGGTAGGGGCTGTGGGAGCTTTAGGTGGAGAGTATGGGTCGCATTAGAGGTGGCAGCCACCACCCAGCTTCTTTCTTATGGGTTCTGTGTGAGAACTGGATATGATATTGTTGCTGAGTCTCTTTATTTGTTTTAAAAAATGAGAAAGGGCTTGAGTACAGCACAGTGATTGTGTGTGTTTGGCAAGCACAGGGCTGGTTTTCAGTCCCCAGCACTGAAATATGAATGAAAAAAGGGAAGAAAAAAGGCAGAAAGAAAGACAATTCACAGAATAATACATACAGTAAGAAGCCAGCCTCCTCCATGACAGAGGGACACATGTACATGTATGTATGCAGATGCCTAGGGGAGGCCCATACAATATGCGCCATATTGCTAACTCTTGTTTGCAATTGCAGGGGGCGGGGTAATATGCATTCATGTCAGGGAAATGTGTTGGGGTGTTTATAGGGGTTTTAGTTTTTGTTCTCTGTAAAAATCATGTCCAACCTGTGGCCTTCTTATCCTTGATTTTTAAAAATATAATGAAAGATTTTTAAAAGAAAGTTTTATTACCTGTGGAGGCACATTAAGTATATTACATATTTTATATGTGATCCAAAGCAGTTCCTCTTCATTAAAAAATGCAAAAAAGACAGTAAACCGCAGACTAGACATATATTGCTTATATAACAAACATGCTTTCACACTGGAGTTTAATGTTTGATTACTGGAATTTTTAATTATCTTACAGACATAGCACTGTCTCCCTCCTGCTCACAGAATGACACTGAGGGGCCTTCGAAGACGTTGCTGAAATGGGAGCGTGGACAGGTACTGTTCTAACAGACTGATTCCATAATTCTGAAGATATTGGAAGCTATTCCTGTAATCCCAGTACTGCAGGGGGCTGAGGCAGGAGAATTGCAAGTTCAGGCCCAGTCTGTGCAACTTAGTAATTTAGCAAGACCCTGTCTTAATATTAAAAATAAAAACGGTGTGGGGATATAGCTGAGTGTAAAGACCTTGGGCTTGATCTCCAGTAATGCATGTGTGAACTTGTGTGTGCGCACACACACAGCTATTGATTCTTTTCCAACATAGTTGTACTTTAAACATATACTGTATTGGTTTTCTGATTTTAGTGATACACTGACAGCTCTTGGGTCATCAGGTGAGCACATGCCACTTGGCCTGCAAGTGGAATGCTGTCCTCCCGATGTTCCTATTCTGAGATTGGTCAGGGAAAGTCTCTTACCTACAGCTGCCTGGGGCATGTGTTTCACTGATCTTGCTTTAGCTGGTCTAACCATTCCAAGTGCATTCCTAACTGCTAGGAAGACAGCGGAAGGTAGACACCCTGCTAGTGACTGATTGTCTGTCATTGTATAGTTGGCCTATACACTGAGAAGTAATTTAGGTGAAAAACTTAATATCTGTTACTTTGTATTTTCCAAAAAAGTATGAAATAGCCCTTGTGTAGGTGAAAACATTGGGAGAACAAAACTGTTTATTTCTAATTGGAGGCATAAAAAGTGGAAATACCAGAGGTGTTCTCAAGACTCTGCATCTTGCGGTTGTCCACAAGGGCTTACATGCTGCAGGGTTTACAACTGGAGATTCATAGACAGCATAGTGACGTGCTTTGTGAGTTCAGGCTGAGCGCGAACTCTCTTGTAAATTGCAGCGCTGACATGGACTCCAAGCCTCCACCATCCCAGTTCATTGTTTGAGAATACACGTGTCAGTACCAGAGTGGAAAAACCTCCTCAGACCAAAGCTCCACATCCCGAAGCTGCTGCTCCAGCCACTCTTGGTCATTAAAGCACAAAACTCTCCCCTACTAATTAAATACGTGAATAATGCTGCAATCATTCCTTCTGTTGCTTTTATCGGATTGTTCCATGGAATTCCATTTAGAGCTTTCGTTGGTGGAAAGGAAAAAAAAGTGTATCTGAATGAAAGCACGCCAGGCAGGACTACTAAAAACGATCTGGGGAGAGAGGCAAGGTTGTGTACCGAACAGGGGAAGAAAAGAACGTTGTTAGACGTTTCATTATCCACTCGCCAGCCTAATGTGGGTGCGGGACTCCGGACTCCGGGTGGAACTGTGGCTTTATCTGAAATGAGCCACCGCGGTGTGCTGTTGCAGAGATTCCCTGCTCAGAGTGAAACCTATCCGGAACCCTCTCTGACCTGTTTGGTATTGTGATAGTGATAACCAGCCACACTTTGCAGCCCCTTATCTCGCCTTCCATGGGATAATCTTTTCTTGGGGAGCTTAATTCTGCTAATAGCACCCTTGACTGGCTGCCAGACAACAAACACAGGCAGGCGAAAAATGAATGGCTCCGGCCTGGCCGCTGATAACTTCCAAAGGCCTTTTATTCTCAGAATTCCCTCCAAAAAATACAAGATGATGGGGGCCTGTCAGTTGCACACACGCCCCTAGCTACGTCCTGCAAGCCACATCCCTTCCGGCCACGGGCTTCATCCTCCAAGGGAATCTCTTACTGATTGCTGTTCTAGTTGCCTTCCCCCCGCCCCCCATGCATTTTTACTTCTTAAAAAATTCAGCAAGTCATGTGTATGGGTTATGAGCTAGAAAACCCATGGGAGTTCATAAAGTAAAACACCTTATGAAGTAAAATGTTCTCTTTCTTCCCAATTCCTAAGGACTAAGCCCTGAGAACAGCTCCATGGGAACTCTTCCAGAGCTCTTCTGTGTACACGTAGACACATGTCTGTTTTTCTTTTTTGTTTCCAGTGCCAACAAAAAATGATGCTGAACTGTTCATGTGTTGTTGTTAACATATCATGAGAGCCTTCTTACACATAAATTTGATGTCTTAGAAGACACCCCATAATGTATATGGAATAATTCATTTATTTAATATTAAAAATAATTTTATTATTTTCTATTTTTCTGTATTTGACATATAATACATTTTGAATTTCATCTTCTACTGCAATTGTTTTTGTGTTTTCATAGTTGTTCAAAAATTACTCCTAATTGTTTATCTCAAACTTCCATAATTCTTTGTGCATTTTGATTTTTTGTGTTACTTAAAAGCCCAATTCCAAATTAAAGGTGGAATTGGAGAAAAGGAATTTTCCATAAAACTGGCAAATGCATAGATTTACCTCTTGTGACTCTGAGGATTATTGCTGAAATGAACAAAACAAATGTCAACCACAGATATGCAAAACGGTTTGAGAAAAAATGCTTTCCTGATTTATTATCTGTGGAAATGAGTTATATAACTCTTGAAAAAAAAGATCCCCTCCCCCCGTGAAATCAATATACTACATTCTGTAGGACTTGAACTCCAAAGTGTGGCTGGAATCAGCTTGCAGCTTTCTTAAAAAAAAAAAAAAAGAAAGAAAAAAAAAGAAAACAAAAACCGGCTCTGGAAAGCCCATAATGCAGGGAGAAGGGGAGAGCAATAATTCGTGTGCTACAGAGTAAAATTTTTGTCCTCCTAAAGAATTCTTAACGATTTGGAGACTCTCAGGCCTTGGTGCAGTGTCTCACAGGGCAGTGAAATCAATCTCAGAATGAGACTTCTTTGGTACCAGAGTAGTGATTTAGGTAAGCCATTTGAACATATGATTATAAGGTAAGTCCTGCTAAGGGGGCCTGGTATGATTAGCTTTGCTGGAATATATAAAAGTATCAACTGTTCCTTCAGGGAAATCATTTTAATAGATAGCAGCATGTTGTACAATGTTTCATCAGAGATATTTAGAACTAAATTAAGAGCAGTTGTGAGATGGGTTGCCGATTTTTCTTGTGATAAAAGGGAAATAGTTCAAGCAATATAGACCAGATGTTATCTTAATCCAGACCTCATGTAAAAAAGCACACTATGGAACAGTAATAATAGCCCATTCTACCTGTTTTTAATTTTCTGACTCTCAGACACCCCCTGTGAAAAATAGATTAAACCAACACATCATTTATGTGCAAGCACTAGACTGGACTTTACTCTGCGTGGAATGTAGAGATTGAAGTTTGTAGCCATTGGTTTGTGATAAATGTTTGAAAATGCTCTTTGACAGTAGCATTTCAGAGGGGAACCCATGAGCAGTCAGTGGTTTAGAAGCCAAGTTCACAATTTGGGGATAATTCAGGCTTCAATAAAGATTCTTGAGTTCATTGCTCCTCAATTTTGAGCTGTAAATATCTGTCATAAATTTATATCAAGTGAATATCTAAGTGAAAAATTGGTCATGAGAAATATTTCCTGATCCTTACAAAGTGCTTCTAGATCTTTTGCATACCTCTGCCTATAGTGTGCTTGCAGTGGTTGGGTGAAAAGTGTGGTGTAGTAGGTGTGACCGTCTCTCCTAGGTGTGCAAGGGACGTGGCCAGGGTTCACTTTGTGGTCCTGTGAGTTCCGTCATGTGGCCCTCCTGTCCTCATCTGTGCCTGCAGCAGGCAGAGTCAGTTGTGATATCATGGGTGGGTCTGTGGAAGGTGCATCCATGGGAAAGCTGTCTACAGGGTCCTCAGAGAAGACAGGGCTGCAGAGGCCTCTGAGGGGTGCAGGGGCAAAGGGAGAAGGCAGGAGACGGGAAGGGGGAGCAGGGGCTCTGGTGACCTGATGCACACATTTGAGGGGGTGAGGGCTCGTCCACTTCCGTTATTTTTGTTAATGTTTGGGTACACTGGCTAATGTTGCTAGTTGCCTGGATTTCTTTGTTTCTGCCTCGGTTGGAAACTACTGTCTGAAGGTGAAATCTTTTGATGATTTTTATTATAGTACAATAGACCCAACATAAAGTTTACCATTTTAACCATCTTCAAATGTACATTTTAGTGACATTAAATAACTCACATCTCCAAATTAAAAAAAAAAATCTTTCCAAATGGGATCTCTGATCCCACTGAATGTTAATTCACTATTGCCTTCTTCCCTCAGTCCCTGACAACCCCCACTCTACTTTATATGAATTTAACTAGGGTAGATACCTCCTATATCCAGAATCACACAGTATTTGACCTTTAATGACTGGTCTGTCTCACTTAGCATACTGTGCTCAGGATTTACCTATTAGTGTTCTTCCCTTTTAAAGGCTGAATAGTATTCCATTAGGTATAATCACAGTTTGTTTTATCCATTCCTCCATTGGTGAACACGTGGGTTGCTTCCTACCTTTTGGCTGTTGCAAGTAATGTGGTATGAATCTCCTGAATTTTAAAATATTTGAGCCATAGGAAGCATGTCTTCAGGCTGATTTGAGGCCTTGAGCAGCCAGTATGTGGCCTGTGCCTTAGAACAAGTGTATGGCAGCCAAGCCATACATTTCCTCTAGTGGGATGTAGCCATGTGACACTAACCCATGGTTTATTGGAGTTTCCATTGGCCCAAAGAGTTAAAGGAGACTGGAATTCTCTTCCTGGGTGTACTTTCACGGAGGGAGAATTGGGGCCATGGCTGCTGGCAGGGCTGTCCTGCTTTCTGTCCTGAGGGACCAATGGCAGTTACTGTGTTCAAGGAGCAATGAAGTGACCTAAACAAGTAGCATTCATCCCTTGGAAAGACCCTTCAACCACGGGCAAAAGCCTTCATGATTTTCTTCCCCAGGAAAATCAAAGCTCTTTTCAAAATGGTATTTCCATTTTTACTTCACTATAGAAAAGGAAGACTGTGTAAAAAGAAAAATGAGCCTTCAGCCCCCCCCCACCCCGCCCCCCAGCATAGGGGCTAGAACTCAGAATTTAGCTTTTAACATAATTAACGTTCTTAGTACCAGTGACAGTCAGATGGCATTTTAATGATCATTGTTGTTTTAATTGGAGAGGCAGCCAAAATTGAAAAATGTTTTTTTCTTATCAGAATCAAGGGGTGGGGGTGGGAATGCAATTTTTGGGGTCCTTTTCGAAGAAATGGGAAGAAATCACCCTAAGTTCTTCTTGCTTTAAATTATCTGCAGGGAGAGATCTTTTGCTCATGGCTACATCCCCAGCACAGACCACAAGGCCTTTGCACACTGTGGGTGTGTGACAAAGATCTGTAAACACGGAACTTAACGACTGTATGCATTTACTTTAGGAGGCCATTAAAGGGGCTTCAGAAATGACGAAAACAGAGCGTGGCATGAAAAAGTCCAGCGCCGTTTACGTGTTTCCAACATTCTTTCTGAAATCTGTATTTGCTTTTTAAACAAAGACTTAACAGAAGTGAGCTCTTAATGGAAAAGAAGGCCTGGGCAGTAGTTGCAGCGGGACGTGGAGGTCAGCGCTGAAGGAGCGTCATTAGTAATGACCCGAGACCTTTAGCCCCTGTCCCAAACCCGCCGTACTGTCCACGCGGAGAACGTGAACTCCAGCGTGCAGGGCCGTTTGGTAACCTATTAGTGCGTCCGTCTTCCCATCGTTTGACAGGTGGAAGTAGTAGTTCAGTTTTTAGTTTTAATTATAAGGGATTCCAGATGGAGAACGCTGCGCAAATGAAAACCAGAGCTCCTCGCATGTCCTTTCAAAGGGGGCTGACTTGAGGGTATCTGCTTTTCATTTGAAAATGTTATTAAAGCTATTACTAAGAAATTCATAGTCTTAGCCTGTTCCAATAATTGACACCTTTAGAGTGACTAAACAGATTTAGAGTGTGCAGAAAAGTAAATTTGTCTTAGAGAATGACCCTAATCGTCTATTTCCATATAAAGGACACAAGAGTGTCCGGGATTAGCCACAGAGCTGGGGAGTTCGGCAGGAGGCGCGGGCCCTCCTGTCTGCCTGGCACTTGGGCTGCGCCCGGCGCCCGGTCTGAATGAACTCGGTGGGCTCCTTAGTATTGTATTGTATTGTATTGTATTTGTTTTGTTTTGCCCGTGGAAACAACTAGAAACACCTTCACGGGGAGGAAACACCTCGGTTTCTCTGTTTTTGATCAGCCCGGACCCGATCTCCCGGCGGCTGTTCCTTTTCTCCTGTCCTTAGGCAGAAGCGGTGAGTTTCGGTCAGCCGGAGGAGAGCTGGCCGGGCTGATAAATCGGAGAAATAGCTAGTTTGCTGTAAAGCGAGCCTGTCGGCGAGGCAGAAATGGGAGGCTTTTATCCCCCGGAGTGTGATCGAGAAGGTGAGAAGTTAATTTGGCCGCCTCGGGGTCTGAGCGTGCCGCTCCCGCCCCGCTCCGCGCCCGCCCCGTACCAGGCGGGATCGTGACCCGAAACGGAACCCGCTCCCCGGGGCACATTCTGAGCGGCAACAGCTTGGCTCGAGTGTTTCTCATGAGCAGCCGTCGCGAGCACTTGATGTAAATCACGCCATTTCCTTCACAGCATGGCACAGTTAACAAGTCGGTGCACCGACACAATCGGCGGGTGGCAGTTCAAAAGGTGCGGGTGCCCCCGGCCAGATGAAGGGCCGGCGGCCCCGGGGACGCTCGTGACGGGGGCTGCGGAGGCCCCGGGTCCCTGCGGATCGCGCCGGCGGGCGGGGGATGTCGCGTTTGCGGAGAAGGGCGCGTCCCGCGGGGCGGCGCAGAGCGCGCTGGTGGCGGCGGTGCGCGCCCCTACCCGGCTCTGCAACGCGGCAAGCACAGGCAATTTCCTGAGCCCACGCCCGGCATCAAAAGGGACCGGGAGGGGGACCCGGGCCCGGGACAGCGCCCCGCCCCTCTCCCGCGGGCGGCCCCGCGCCGATCACGTTAGCGCTGGTGTCCAGCAAGGAACCGAGGAGACACGTCGGGCCTGCAGACTTCAAAACCGGCCTAAATTGGAACCACATTGCGGGGGCGCTTCCGAGCTAACATTTATATTACTTCAGTTACCGAATCCAGACCGGGTTCCCAGACCCGGCAGGGGAGGACATAATATATTAGGGAGGAAGCGGAGGGCGCGCTGCTCCTCAGGCCTCCTGTTATAAAAACGTACAACACGGATACTCCCAAATTCTCCTCGCAGGAGCGAGATGGGAGTGTCCAGGGGCAGCTGGGAGGCTCTGCTCCCCGCCCCGCGGGGTCCCCATCTGCCGCTGGGTGGAAGGCTCGGGTGGCGGGCAGGTAACTGCCCGCCTAGGCGACACTCCACCCGGGTCGATCCGGGAGGGAACCCTCCGGGACAGGCGGGATGCTGTTGTACCGCCGAGCGCGGTGGTCGGGAGCAGGAACGCGCGGTCGGTTCGGAGTTACGCCACAGCAGCCCCGCGAAGACCCTCCCTTTCTGCGCTTTATTGGATCGGAAATCTGTGGAAATGGGTGGCATTCCTCAGCCCGGAAATTTCAAGGCAGGACCGGCCATGGAGGCTGTAGGGCGTGCCCCTGGCGCGCTTTTTAAAAGGCCATGCACAGGAGGAATTCAGATTTCTAAGAGAGACTTCCAGGCAATCCTGTCCTCCCGACTGGCCTTGGGTTTACAGGGCGGCAAGGCCCGACAAACGGTTCCCACTGTGAACGCTGCTTGACTTCCGTTTTTTTCTTCTTTTTAAATCATTCCAGTCCATACTAGTAGCAAAAGAAAGTAGAAGGTAGGAGGAAAAAATCTGAAAGTGGACAAGCCGGGCACCGGCACAGCTGTGGAGGTCTAGCTGTAACCCAGGAGCGTGAAGACCCTCCCAGCGCCGGGAGCCGGGACTGCCTCTGTGGCCCTGGGCCCTCCCGCGCCCCTTGCACTTAAGAACAGACTGAAAGTCGCAGACAGGGAGCTGGTAGGCTCTGGTTCATGCCCTGGTAGTGCTTCGCGAGGTTTCTCCCTAAAGCATACTGCTACCTGACCTTCCAAGACTTCCTTGGGTATGGCTCTGGAGAGAAGGAAATGGGCAGATGGATCTGTGGCTCAGTAGGATTTTTGTCCTAGGCTCTGGTAGCATCCTGTACCTTAGATTTGTTACCCTCCAGGGAGGTGGTATTTGCCACCTCTGAGTTTTATTTGAAATGTCCACTGGGATAAATGTTAGTTGTTATTACATACTCCTGTCTTGGTGTTGAAGAGGCTGCCAGCTTCAAGTACCTGTGTGGATTCAAAGAGGGGTTGGAAGTGCCACTACAATGTGGTCAAGGACCAGAACTTTGTGTCCCCATAGAAGGGGTATAATATTGTGATCCCTGCAGGCTGTCAGGGTCCTTGATGACAGTATGAGTAACACATGTTGGCTTGCTGTGGAAGGCAGAAACAAATGGTCAAATGCATTTAATACAAACTGTCACTATGAAATCGTGTAGGGGGACTGGACAGAGTGAGAATTTCAGAGACACAATAACAACAGAGGTTGGAACTTGCATTGAGTTTTACTTTTTTCAAGTATTACCTTAAGGGATTTTGGATTAATATCATCGATGCTACCTTTGTTGAAAACATTCTCACAAATGCTTCCTTGACATTACCTTCTGCTGTGACGCCCAAAGGCTCTCTGTGTTAAAGGACCAAGCAAAAAAGAGACCAAGTTTGGCACTATCGAAGCTGGGGGAGACTTAAAGAAGGGGGTTGAGTGGGAGGCTTCAGGTCACTGGGAGCCTATCCTCAAAGAGGATTGTGGGATCCTGGGTTCTTCCTCTCTGTCACCCAGCTATGAGGTCTTCTACTGCTTGATCCCACCATGTTGTGCTGCCTCATTGCAGGTCTAAAACAATGTCCCAACCAACCCTTTACTAAAACCTCCAGTACTGTGAGCTATAATAAACATTTTCTCCTTTTAAGTGTGACTTCAGGTATTTTGATATGGTAATGGAAACTAAATAACAGACCTTCAGAACCAATTTGCAAGCTACTCAAAAAGGTAGCTTAATTTGCTTTATGTTACTAACACTTGGCTTTATCTACTCTGGCCCTGTGACCCATGTTAACCTTTCATTTACCTCATTCATAAGGCCTGATTCAAGACAAGCTCCTCAAATATTCAAATGCAGACTCTGAGAATGAACCTTTAATTTTTCAATGAGATCATTTATGAGAATGAGACCTCATCTTTGAAGGCCAAGTTCAGAAGAGAACATGGATTCGTATTTTGAAGAGATGCGTCATATACTTTGTGCTGTTCAAAAGAAAATTGTTATCTTTTGATCACACTTTTATTAGTTAATAGAAAATAGTGTTTCAAATGGGAGAGTTGAAGTCAAACACTTTGAGTGACCCCTGGCTTCCCTCTTAGGGTAGGAATTCAGTACTAGTATTTACAACACTGAATGTATCAGATTTAGTGTAATTTCAAAGCAATTTTTATTAGTGAGTGTTACTTTACAGTGTATTTTACTTTTCTATTTTGGGCAAAAAGAACCTGAGAAATTTTTGTGGTTATACTGGATTATTGTTCATCATGATTCACATTCTTCACTTTTCTTCCTGTGGCACACAGCTTGCTCCTGCCTTCGGTGTACTCCAGTGTCCTTCCCAATTCACTGGTGTTGAGCTTGACTGTGTCACCTCTACTGGCCAATGGAAATGAGAGGGTGTGGCAATGAGTAGATACTGAAAGAACTGTTGTCCACTCATAGCCCTCTTGACATATGAACAAGGTAAATGCAGTTATGTGCCACATGGCAGGGTATCAGTCAATAAGAGACCACATTTATGATGACAGTTCCGTGAGATTAAGTTGCCTAGTGACACCATACCTATCCTACTTTGTATAACTCAGGGTGTTTCCACAGGTTGAAATCATCTGCTCATTCTGTTCTGAAGAATGAGAATCCTGGTTGTTCAGAAACACGTGATTACGTATTTGTCAGTCATTGATATATTGAGGACCATTTGTTACTATTGCAAAATATAGAAACAGTAGATCCAGTTCCTTACTGCATCTATACAAGGCTGACCGAGCTTAAACTAATAAGTTTATAATAGAATCATTAATGATTCTAAATTCTAAATACCAGTCACCCAGAAAAGAATATCTAATACCTAAAGAGTTATACCTAGAACTCTGGTACTACTAAAGATCCTCAAACACTTTCACGAGGATCCTAGTATGGGCATTGTATTTATGGGGCAATGTTTTTGAATGGAGGGTGGTCAGGGCATTTCTTCTAGTCATTGAGAATAAACTTCAAGCATTCAGATGATACATTTGATAAACTGGTGTTAGCAATTTAACATGATACATGGCAATAGTGTGTTTTTTCCCATTTTATTGATATGTATATGTGCAAAATTTAAGGTTTACAATGGAGTTGAGCCTTTTATGCACATATGTATCTTGTCCACTCTCCTTTTGTCCCTCCCCCTCCCCACCCCTTCCTCCCTTCTCCCTTATCCAACCCCTCACCCCTTTCACTTTGTTTTTGGTTTTAAGTTCCATAGGAGTTGTGCTCTGGGACTCTCATATCAGAGAGACCATTCGATATTTCACCTTATGCAATAGTGTTTATAAGACAGACAGTGTATATTTATTATAAGAGTAAAAGTTACATGATAATTTACAATTAAGGCATCAATATAATTATTGAGTTATCTATATAAACTTGGATAAAGCCAACATCAGTCCTTATTTTCCTATGTTAAAATATGACTTTCATACCTTGGGTTCCGAGATTGAGTTGACACAGGCATCTGTACATGCCCTTCTGCCATTTCCACGTCTGTGTGTCTTTTCTGATTATTCTTGTTCAGAAAAGAGGGCTATGAGTAAGCAGTTTGTTTTAATGTTATGTCATTTTGTAGTTCCAAATATCACCTTGGTCTACTTCTAAAAGACAACGCTCAAATTTCATTGAACAGTTTAGAATAATGTACTAGTGTTTTTTCTAGTCATTTGTGATGTCAGAGCCTTGGGAAATACTAGAAACTTGGGGGACTGAAATGAAGCATAGTGCTGTCTCCAAAGTTTAGTAGATGACATAGTGAAATAGTGTTGTGGTTTCAATCTGGAATGTCTCTCAAAAGTCTTTAGTTTGGAGGGTGATTCAGTCATGGGGTTGATCCATTGGTTTCCCGTGGTGGTAGGAGGTGGGGCTTGATCAGAGCAGATAAATCACTGGGGGTTGACCCAGAAAGGGCCCATCAATGGGGCATGAACTGGAAGGATGTACACACTAACTCTGCCTTCCCCTTACTCTCTTGGCTTCCTGCTCACCATACTGCGAACAGCTTTTCTCTTGGTAGGTCTCCACCTGTCCCTTTCACCATTGCTGGCTGCCTGTGAATGGACTGAGACCTCCTGAAGCTGTGGGCTAAAATAAACCTTTCCTCTCTTAAGTGGTGTTGGGTGTTGTGTCCTAGTAACAAAAAACTAAGACACGTGGGCACTTCCAAGATCTTTCTCTGTACCCAACTCCTCTCTTCCACAAGTAAACAAAATATTTGCTCTATTCCATGGAATTGTGTTATCCAGGGATGTGAACTGAATGTTCAAGACTTGGCTGTTGGTATACAAAAGAATTTTTTAAAAGATCAGAATTTAGCAAGAGCTGTTTGAATTCAAAATGTTTATAACCTGTCACCTGATATTTTAACTTCTAGGTACATGATAAGTTAAACCGTATGATTTGTGATTTTGTAAGTTCAAACAGTTGAATTTTGGATATTTCCTAATGATTCAATCTAAACATTAAAGGTAAATTTTCATGCATATATAAAGGGGTGAAAATACAAAAGTAACATTACTTGAATGCTGATTTAAAAGTACTCTTCTGTTAGTAGAAGACTGAGCTAATCTCTCATCACAGTCTCAAAAGGGTAATGATGTGTGAGTTAAAACAACTGGAAGTTATAATGTATGACATGATTTATGTAATATATAAAGATACACAAAGTAATAACATACTGGTAAGGAAATATACACATGTGATGAAGGAACACAATTGTTTAGGGGAGGAACTACCGATCAGAGCAAATAAAAAGTAGTCTTGAGAAGGTAGTAAAGTATCTTGTTAAAAAAAGATGCAAAGAAATATGGAAGCATGTTAAGAATTTTTTAAATTTTGGGTGTTATATAGAAAAGTATTTCTAATGCCATTATTCCTTTCTGTGTGTTTTAAAATATTTTACAAGGAAATATGAATTTTAAAAAATTCTGTTTGTGAAATCTGACTCAGAAAGGATTGCCTTACTGCAGAATCCTATTCTGAAGACAAAAGTTGAATGTTAATTTTTCTGTACTGCCAAAGCGTTGACATTGTCACGGTGCTGGTGGCTGCTGTAGGCTGACCAAGGGGAGGGTACAAACACAGACATGCAGAGTTAAAATGTCACAATCTTTTACTTGAAAACATTCTTCCGGTTTCTCACTTGACGTCAGTTTTCTTCTAATTCAGGAGTCAGCTGCTCTCATCGATTCTTTCTGTCTGTAGCAGAATCTGAGAGAATCTGAGGCGTAAGAGTAACAAACATCGCCAAAAGTGGAGGCACGTTTTGTCATGGAAATGGTAGATGAAGTAAAGCCTTGTTTCTTCTTCTTTTCTTTCTTTCTTTTTGAGTCTCACTCTACAGCCCAGGTTGGTCCTGACCTCACCACGTAGTCCAGGCTGGCCTTCTTCCACAACAATAGTGTATTTTTGGCATTTTGGTACAGTATCCACAGGAAAGCATTTCTGATTAGTGCAAATCAAATGGGTATTTTATATATTTTTATTTTCCTCTAGTCTTTTTTTTCTCCATAATTATTACTTTTACTAGTATATGTTTGGGCTACACGATAATTGCATTCAACTTGGGAGTTGCTGCATATACCTATCACATCTTAGTCGTGTCTGTGGGGCATCCTGTGTAAGTGCTGCGCTGCGCTCCAGTCTCCTCTGAGCAAGCCAGTCTTGGGCCTCCCGTCAGGGGTGGGCTTGGGGTCTGTGTCAACATCGGGAAGCTGCTCTGTCCTCTAGGCCAGTACCTCTGTCAGGCAGGGCATCACGTGTGTCTGTTGGATTGCTCTCGGCTTTGAGCATCTGAAAGTCCCGAGTCTTTTAAACACGGTGCTTTGCAGTGCAGGAATCCCAGCAGATGGTGGTCTCTGGGATGTGTTGCTTCAGAGGCTCACTTCTGCCATGTTATAGAGAACCCTGATTATTTTCATCTCAGGCAGCCATGGGATTGGCTGCATCTTCGGGCTGGTTGCACAAGGGCCATTGTTGTTCCTGTAGGCACAGCCACTTGGGTCACTGTTCAGGCTGCAGGAGACTGCCTTTCTTAGGAGTGAGGACATTGTCCTTCTTCAGGCACTTTCGTCCATTTTATTGGCTGTAGTCTGTTCGCATGCTTGTTCTTGGGATGCTACTGAAGCAGACCCAGGGGATCATCTTAGACCAGCTGAGCTGGTCCTGGAATACTCATGGCTGACTGATCAAAAACCAAGGTCTGTCAGGGAGAAAGAAAAGAGGAATGGCTGCTGGGTAAACCAGTAGTGCTCACTGCTATACCCTGGGGTATGTGTTGCTCGTGTCTTCATCACCTCAATTAGAACATCCTCCAAGGACCTAAACTGCCAGTAATTGTACTGAGTAAAATCAGTGTGCTGTTTTTATTGTGATGGCAAATTTCCAGATGTGAACTTGCCTGGGTCATTGGCTCCCAGACAGTTGGGCTCTTGTCGTTATTCATATTTCTTTGAGAATGTTTTGGGAGGAGATTAATACTTATATTGGTAGATTAGATAATGTTCTTTCTAGTGGTAGGAACCCTCTACCATTCAGTTGAAGACCTGGATAGATCAAAAGAATGACATTCCCTGGACAAGAGGGAATTTCTTTTGTCTGATGACCTTCAAACTAGGATGTTGTCTCTGCAGATTTTGGATTTGACAGCCTTCATAATTGTGCGAGTCAATTCCTTATTATCAAAAAAATTAAAAAATAAATAAAAAAAGAGAAAAACACAGAACACAGACATTTTATAGAACCACATGAAGTGACAGCTGGAGTTGGAGGAAAGGATAGGGAGAGGGTGGGGTGGTAAAAAATGGGAAGAGATTGTAAAGTTGATATGATACACATGTGCACAAAATACCCAATTTCACTGTAAACACTATGTATTACATATGTATATTAATAAAAACAGTGGGAAAAATAAATTCCCTATCTATCTATCTATCTATCTATCTATCTATCTATCTATCTATCCCTCCATCATATAGATTCTGTTTCTCTGGAGAACCCTAAAATATACAATTTTCAAGTCCATAGCCTTCCCTAATATACAGATAGCCTCTCACAAGCTCCTTTTACATAGAAATTCTCAGGCCACTACTGTTTCCTGACTGGCAGGAATTTCTTAAGCAGTATCTCACATGTCACAATCAAACAATGTCAGAAGAGGGATTTTAAAAAATATAGAGTCACTATATCTATTTTCATCCTTTAAATACTTTACAGTTTCATCTTACTAATATTTTGGGAGATTCCAAGCTTTTCCTCAGGGCCTATTCACTTACCCAATTAAAATTTTTATGAATATTTTTGAAGAATTTTCTGGAGAGTGTTTCCATTTTTGACAGAGCACCTTTTTTCTTTTACTTTTTTTCTATGAGTCAGATGAAGCATTTGTCTTGTTTGAAATTGTGCATTTGCTTTGTGAATCTGCTTGTCATGATCAACAGGAATTTGTTGGCTGGTGGGAAGTCCTTTTATTGGGGGAAAGGGGACAGAAAAAGAGAGAAAAGGAAGTTGAAAAGGATAGAAATCCATTGTCTATTTTGAGTTTTTTTTTTTTTTTTTTTTTTTTTTGCCAAAAGATAAGTGAGAAAAGAAAGCTTTATTTTGGCTCCTAGAAAAATTTTCCCAGGGCTTGTATAATAAAAATGAAGTCACTGGTTGTCTTCTTTGTCAGCCACATGTTTTTCTGCTGTTTCTTCCCTCAGACACGCATCCCAATTAAATCCAGGATCAGTGATCTCCCTGCCACATCTGGAGAGTCTTTCCCATTGCAGGGGTTCTTCTGTACTGATGCAAGAGGAGCCCCACGCACTTATCACTGGGTTTTTCCAGTAACAGATGGACCACAGTAGTAACAATCAGACATACCATCTCCCCAAAATCAGGCACCAGGAGGGATGGTTTTAGTACTTGTTGAAGGATAGAGGATAAGCAGAATATTTCCCCCTTGGTTTCATCAGGGATTCTTGTAAAACATAATTTAATTGGAAACAAACAAGCAAATAAAAACTTTGGTTCTTTCTCCTGACATGTCGCTCATTCTCCATAATTGAATTAAGGCTAACAAAGGGAAATTCTATCTCTTGCTTTCTTATACCCTCTAAAGAATTTCAGCGCCCTCTCTTCATGCTTGCCAGTTCCAGAGAGAGGTACTAGTTCATAGATCGGGTCTGGCCTCCTACAAATCTCTTGACATTTTGCTTCAGCTGCTTCTTAGCTATGCAATCTTGGTTGAGTGATACAATTTCTCTGAAATTCAGGCTCCTCATTAGTAAAATGGAAATAATAATACCATACATCTTATTGGGTTCTTATAATATATGGGACACAGTGTGATGTCAGATGTGTTCAACTAAGTTTAGATACATCTAGACACATCCATATTATAATTGTTATTTGAGTTTTATTCTACAGGCCACCCCAAAATCCTAGCTCATCACTGATTGGCTGTCCTCTGCTTCAAGAGAATATAACTTTGAATGCAAAAATTAAACTTAAGTTCAGCTTCAAGAACTCATATTCATGTTTGATTGCCTTAAGACGTAGAAAGTTTATCATTAGAATATTCTGAATTCCTTACCTATGTTAAGCCAGGTCATCAGGGAGCAACAAAGCAAGGTTGGTTCAATTCTGTCTTGAGTAGAGAGTAGAAGGAGCTTTGTCTGAGGTCGCCAAGGCAAAAGGTAGAGGATTCCAGTGGGGGAAGTAAAGGGATTAATGATATTTCAGCTTCTTGGCGTTTTGGTATCTTCTAGAAAGGAGTTATTCTGACATGGGAGTGGCTGATAGGTGAGAAGATGACAAAAGAAAACAGATTTAGAGGGGAGATTTGCCTAATCTAGCAGGAAGCAAGAAAAGACATAATAGAGACCTTAGTGCCATCATATTCTGAACCAGTTACCAAATCACAATGACCCAGGACAAGAAGCAAACCAACCAGGAAACATAATTTCACATCCTCTGTAGTAGCTGCTACTTAGTATGTACTCAGTACCTTCCCATAAGTGATAGAATGACATATGATTTCCACCATGATTCATGAACATGTAAAGAATTTATTGCTTTATTTTTTTATCTATTAGATGTTGCTTTTACTTCATCTCTAAATAAAAAAGATTTGCTTTAGAAAAGATCATTTTATTTTTATCTCAGAGTATTAATCTTTTATCCAGTGTGGAGTACAGAATTTTGGAGTTTTTACGATTTGTTCTATAGGCCACTAGACTAATAATTTTGTCATGGTCATATTTGTCTCAGTGACATTTGGTTACACTGGATCAAGGAGTTACTATTAAAAAAACAAAGCAATTTCCTAAGGTAAAGTAGGTCTAGAGTGACAGCTGTATATATGTCACCAGGCTGAACCCTTTCCTGGATTGGGAGAGAGAACTCAGCTGGATTTTAAGCTACTTGAATGATTTTAAGCTCATTAAAAATGTTTTAGGTTCTTCAGAAGCCAAAATATTTTGGCCTCAAATGTTTTTTTCCTTGGCTTTTGAGCTCTGATGCAGTTTAGGAGAAATTTCATATGCATGTTTGTGATTCATTTACACTTAACTTATCCCTGTGTGGTTTCTTGAGAATTAGTTGATGTTCAGTAATCTTTGGGACCTACTTTTCTTTTGTACTGTGAAGGTGAATTATACCTGGAGCAAATGAACTTAAGCCTCACCTTGCCCAGACCCCAAGATGTTTGGGTTGTTATCACATGCACCAGGAATGTGTCTTTCTCCTCGCCTCTCGTGAGCATACAACCCTTCACTTCGGGTTTTGTGGACATTCCTGTGTGTGTGTCCCTAGATTGACATTTGGCTGTGCGTCCTTGCGTATCTCCTTTTCACAGCTGCTCCACCCCTTTCAGACACAAGAGATTCTTGCTCTCCAAACACAGTTCTTTAGTCCAGAAATAAAATTCCTTTTTTTCCCTCTGCCTCAGTTGCCAAGAGCAGGAGTCCTTGATTCCCAAATATACTTTCCCCTCATCTTAAATATGTTTAGCTTCAATCTAGAGAGAGGTCAAAATTCAGTCATCCCCTCTCTTCCCTTTCCTAATAGGCCCTTATAGCTAGAATTCTCATTTTCTTCTCATAGAAATTCTTCTCACCATGTTCTTCCTAAATTCTAAACTATGAACCAGAATCATGAAGAATTATGTACTGGATGTGTTCTGTTTCTTCAGAGATTCTGACATACTCAGTGCCCATTTTGCATCCCTTCGTGGCAGACACAGTGGGTTGACAGATCACATGTGATTGTTCCTTCTGACATGGGACAATGGGCAAAGCATCCTCCTTTCTTCTTTGGTTTTAGAAGTGAAGACTGATTGGTCAGAACCAGATATGATGATCCTGTTCTTGTGCTTGGTTTAGAAAGAAACTGGGTACCAATCCCACCTAAACCTGTTGGGAGCTTTTGCAAAACATTTATCACTCTTCAAAGGGACCCACTGGAGAAATAGCTTCTTTCTTCTGTTACTGCCCACCATTGCGTCTAGCTATTTCCATATCTATGTGTAAGCTCCAGCTACCCCATGGCCCTGGAAATAGCATGTTTGAGGACGACTGTGACACACGGAGGACCTTGGAGTAGAGAGATGGCAAGCATCTGGGTCTTTGGTGGCACTGTTGTGTTACTCGATCAACCAGTCCATTCTTTAGTACTTATTGTGTGAGATGATAAAATATCCTTGTTGTTCAGGTTGTCTGGGATCAGGTTTCCTGTTCCTTAGACTTGATTCACTTCCTCCCTTGATTGAAGTCCAAGTCTCGCAGAGTTTTGTGCGTATTGTTAGTATCTCAGCGTGCTAACTGCTTCCCTGGACTTTTGTGTTCTTTGTCCCCAAACTGGGCCATTTCTCTCCACCACAGTTCACCACAGCAGGGGTTGTTCTTTCCCTTCTCCTAACTCATCTATCTGAAATTTCTTTTCTGCCCCCTGAGCCACTAAATCAGTTCCTCCCTTTAAATCTTATCCTGCAACAGGCCCTTTCTTGTCAGCTTTTGATTAGCTCCCTGTGATAGCTCACATGAAGGATACTCTATAAAAGTGAATTATGCTGTACTATGTTATATTGCTCCGCCCCAGGGCCCAGTAGGAATCATGGGAAACAGATGAGCACAGGGTTCAGAGGCACAGACTGTAGTGGAAGCCTGCAGAGGGACAGCAGGGCTGTGACTCTCACAGGGACACATGGAAAAGCTCCAGTAGTCTCTAGACTCTCCAAGGGATAAACTAGAAGTAAAACACTAGTTTATGTGACAGCCTGGGAGCCCCTGGGATGAACTGAGGAGTTTTATCACTATAGATCATAGAATTTTAAAGAAGTGTGATATTCCAGAAGCTAAAATATTCTTTGAAAACAAAATACACCATAAAAGCCCAAGAATGAGGTCTCCATTGGATGTGTGCCAGCTCCAGCCTTTGTTTTCACTCTTCCCTTGACTCCAAGAGTCCCTCTGAATAGTATGGGCCATGGTAAGGAGCTTATCCCGAAAGTTAGATCTGAGTTTTAATTTGACCTTTAATGAGTTGCTTGGATGGGTAATTTAAAATAGTTGTACAGCTCACGGGTAAGTACAAGGGTGACACACAGAAGCATTGCCAGGCTCTGATCACACCTGACCTCCCGCCTGCCTTTCCTGTAGCTCTTGTTGGACTCAGCAATCTGCATTTTCCAACACTATTCACATTGCCCACCTTTCTCCATTGGCTCGCTCTGTTCTTTTCTGGAACATTCAACTCTAACAACTGCCTTGTAGCTTCTTCTAGCCATCTTGCAAGCCTCAGAGCACGTACCATTTTTTACTTGAGCCTTCCCTGACTCTCTCAAGAGGAAGCTAAGGGATCAGGTGTGGGTTTGTATCCGTCTGTACTGGTTTATCCAGAGGTAGACCTATTTGAGCCTTGGCTTCTTCATGTGAAGACTGTGAATAATATTCAGAGTTATGGTGATAATCTATGAATCGCACATAGTCGGTGGTCAAAAGTATTAGCGTATTTCCATCCTTTGCCTTCCTGAAAGTCACTTTTTTATTCTTTTGTACGTTTCTTTTGAAAGTGTCTCTCTGGAAAGTCTCTCTGTTGGAACTCTGTTGGAAATTATATATGAGGTGCCTGTCTACATTTTGGGATCACCTGCCGTCCCTCCTCCCATATTCTATGTCTGGGAAATGGGCTTCATAGCTGGGATAGCTGAGAGTGCAGCAAGAGAGGCCAGGGTTGTTCTGGCATTTATTTCCCACAGATCATTCCAGTTCGTCTGTATTCCTGTAATCCAGGTTAACCATTGAAGCCCATGTGGCCAGTGTCCAATAGCAGAGCCTTTTGGGCACCTGTTTTTTTTTTTTTTTTCCTTGATAAACTTTCTAAATTCCCTTGAACCCAGCCTTTTTGCCTTCATTATACCTTTACTTTCCTCATTTTCTTTCCTCTTCCTCCCCGGAGCCATCCCCTTGATCTAGGGTGGGCAGATTCTGCAGGTTAACCTACTCATCAGCTCTGGGATGCCATTCTTTTATTTTCACTCAGGCTCTGCCTCCTGCCTACTCTAGACTCTAATGTTCTTGCCTGGTTCATCCTCTGTAGATTAACTAGTGAAAGCCTTACCATGTTAGCTTTTTGTTGCTGTGACAGGATACCCAGAGAATAACAATGTACAGAAGAAAATATTTGTTTTGCTCGCGATTTCAGGATTTTAGTCCATAGACGTCTGCTGCCATCATTTTTTTCCTGGGCCTGTGGGAGGCAGTGGGAGGGCATGGGGAAGTCAAGCTGCTCACCTGTGGCAGCCAAGAGCCAGGGTGAGAGCGCATGCACTGGGGGGCTTCCCCTTTCTTCCATATGTGTTCTACTGAGCCCCCAGGCTATTGGATGCTACCACTGTCCCCATTCAGAGTGGGTTCCCTACCTTAGTTTTCTGCCCTCAGTGCCAATGTACTTTGGAAACACTGATGTAGACACACTCAGAAATGCACTTAACCAATTTCTTAGACATTTTAGACATTTCCCACCCAATCAAGTTAACCATCACATTTACCTACATGCCAACTCCAGGGACTGGAACATTATGTTGAAGATAACTATAGACATGCAAAGAACCTTCTCCCTTGAATGTGCTTTTGTACGTACAGTAGTGCTTTGCTGTAGAGCGCAGTGTTGTGGTTAGTACTGTCCCGCTCCATTGTGCAAAGTGGACATTTTCAGTAAAGTAAAAGTAATCATTTCCCTTCTAGCTGAGCCTTTCATCAAGTGATTCTAACCTGTTATTTATTTAATAAGATTTAAGAATATAGGAGTTTTCCTAATTCTACTAGCTTTTTATTATCTAGTATCATTTTTGAGTGGCCTAATAAAATTATTTTGCATGTTATTTTATTTTCCCCACCATCTCTATTAGTATATGTGATACATAATGTTTATAGTGAACTTGAGTGTTTTGTACACATATGTATCTCATCCACTTTACGATCCCTTCCCATTTTGGCCCTCTCACACCCTCCTCATTTCCCCAACTCCCCCTATCACTCCCATTTGATTCTATAAAATGCTTGTGTTCTGATTTTTCCAAATAAGAGAAACCATGTGATATTTAACATATTTAACATATTTAATCTGCAGCACTCAAATCACCACTCTTTAGCTCAGCTTCCCACCCCTAGAATGGGCTACAGTGACCAAATCTTGATGCCTCTTCTTTAAGTCCAGCAGAGCCCTTTATTGGGATATTTGCCAAAAGTTCTTTTTTTCTCTATCTTAATTTATCTTTGTGGAGATTATTTAGCATGGCCTCACTCCCCAGTCCACGTGAGAAAAGAAAAATAACAATGTAATTCATAAGGCTAGAAAATGTGAGAAAGAAAAAGAGAGAAGTTAAAATTCAAATACCTTAGCTGAGCACTGAAAGGTAAGGTGTTTTTACATTCAGAAGATGTTCAGGTTGTCATTACATCAGTCAGTTTTCTTAGGATAAACTTATATCAAAGACTAAGTAAGTGAATTGCTACAATAAACCAACTTAAGTCTATGTTGAATGGCCACATTAACTGAAATTAAATCTATATCACCTAAGTGTATTACACTTAAAGCAATAGATATAATGGCATACTTAGTTATTTCACAGAATTTTTAAACTTTCATAAATTCTTTATCCACATTTCACTAATTACTAACATTTTGCCCGATTTAGTTTATCTACCTACCCATGTATAAATTCATGCACGCATATTTTAAAAAATATTTTATGCCAATTTCTCATGTTGGATATAATTATTACATCTTGCAAACTAATGTACTACTATAAATAATAATTATGTAGGGAAATTTTATAGATTTTATAAAACAGCAGGTACTGTTTTATAGGTGTAGCAATGAAATGATTTAAATAATACCAGTCTATTTTTTGGGTATACATGCCCTTTAAATGTTTCCTCTCCAGAAGTTTCATTTTCCCCCCTTTTTTGTATTTATATGCAATATGGAACAGTGAGGTTGAACTTGGGGTATTTTGTGCACATATATGTCACAACGACTTCATATTCCCTTCCCTGGGAAGTTTCATCTTAATGGCATCACAGCGCTTCTTTTTTGCTTTGGTCCTTAGATTCTTGACTGAAAATAGTTCTTGCTCTTTCAGGTTTAGGCAAGTACAAATTCTGGTCTTCCAGTTTCTATTTTGTAAGGCCCATCAGGGTTGCGTACGAGAGAGCCTGTTTATCCTAATCTTGGATAAGTGAATGCACACGCACACACACACACACACACACACACACACACACACTGTTCACACAGAGGTACACAAACACACCACTTGACATGGGTTAGAACCAAAAATGACCCAGATTGGGTATAGTTATTTGGCTTTTCAGGTGACTTTGGGAAAGCTTAATTCTTTCTGTTTTATGTTCCCATCAATTATCCTAATTAGATACAACTTAAAAATCCTCTAAGATCAAATTTCAATGATTCTTCTTTCTAAATCTATACAACTTAAAAATCCTTTAAGATCAAATTTCAGTGATTCTTCTTCTTTTTAGTTTATCTGATTAAAAATGTTAAGTAGAATTTCAGGTGATGAATTTTATCACCGAAATTATTGGAAGGCTAATCTAGCCAATGGACTCTTGTCTTCCCCAGATGGCACCCTCATCTGTCTTTTTGATTGTGGTCCTGCTTGGATAGATTAAAAGAAACATGGCTCAAAGGAGGTAGTTTCATACTGTATCTAAACTACTAACCTATGACTTCACAAGAATTTCGATTAAAATGTTGCATTAGGACTAGAGGAATAGCACAGTGGTTAAAGAGCTTGCCTAGCAAGCACAAGGCCCTGGATTTGATTCCCCAGCACCACATAAACTGGGCATGGTGGTGCCCTCCTGTAGCCTGTAATCCCAGAATTCAGGAGGCTGAAGCAGAAGGATTGCTGTGAGTCCAAGGCCAGCCTGGGCTACATGATGAGTTCAGGACCAGCCTGGAATTCAGAGTGAGACTCTGTCTCCAAAAAATAAAATAAAATTAATAAAACATTAACTAGCTTTTTAGAAACAATGAGTTACTGAGTTTTTTTTCTCAGTTGCATTTGTCTTAGCCACCAGTGAGTATGCATGAAATGACAGACAATAGTCACTTTCATGTCTCTTGTGTTTTCCTCACCTCTTGGTGACAGGTCCTTCATTCCCAGCTCCTAGCATGTCCTCGTAAGTATCGCTAGGAATATTCACAGTTGGGCCCTGGCCATCCTGCCAGGCCAGGCTTTGAGCCACTGGTGCTGAGATTTCATAGGAACTGGTCCTGCATGTTTAGATACCGCGTTGCCATGGGCATGGCCTGGGGATGTCTCCCACCCTCCCAGGCACTGCAGACCCTGTGGACCCCCCCGCTGCTTTCACGCTCAGTGCCACCCTTGGTGGGGGTGGGGTGGGATGGGGTGGGGGGTTGTTTGGGGTGGGAAGGGGGTTCCCTGAACATCAGTGCCTGTCGCTGTAGTAGAAGCAGAGAAGCCCTGAAACTGCCAAAGCTGTGAGAGTTTGACTTTCAAACCGGGGCAGAATCCTCCTCTGTGATTAAGTGTGTGAGACAAAGGCCTGGGGGATGGGGTGCTGCTTGTGAGATTTTAAAAAGTGAATAATATTTTCATTTTTTTATGTGTGTGATTTCCAAATCCAGTGAGTGGCTGGACCAGAAGACAGGTTCAAATGACCACATTATAAGGTACCCAGAACTGGAATACTTCCTTGACAGCCCAGGCTTTCTGTGTTATTAGGTTTTTCCATGCTTGGCTTCATAATGTCTCACATGAATAAGCAAGCTGACCCATTGGCCCACTCCTTGGGTATCTGGGGTACAAGTAGATTTTCAAGGACAAGAAAGGCCTAATTCAAAATGACTTAAACAGTGAGAAAGACTTCCCACTTTTCATCAGAAGACACCCCATCCTCTGACATCTCCGTGGTTGGTAAGCCCACAGACCCGAGTTCTTTCTTAAGTGTAGCTCTGCCGCCTTCAGCTTGTTAATTACTTTCCTTCACAGCTGCAAGGTGGTTAGGATGTTTCCACTTAGTAGACATAGAGGAATAAGAGCTTGTTTTCTCTTTATGAGCAAGAAAATCCTTCTTATACTGCCACCTCCTGCAGACACCTCTCGTCTCACTGGCTAGAACTGTGTTACATGCTCACTGCATAACTACTTCCCAACAAGAGGAATGCCATTAGCATGACTTGTTTAATGATGCACAGGCTGTATGTTATGTGTGGACCGTCCAAAGAACATCTGGGGTCAGGAATTCTGGGTAGGCATTCAGCAGTCTGCTATACTCAGGAATGACCAAATCCGACTGAACCCTGTATGTCAATCAAAAGCCATTAAACAGAAGGAACACTTAGTGTTTCCTCTACCCCGTGGCTATCGCTAAGGACAGCAGGTGTCTGGACTTGCAATGGAACAGAGAACTGACAACTTTCACCTTCAGGGGCTTGAAAAGAAAATTCTCCATCTCCTCTGTGTCCTGTGAGGGAAGAAGGACAGAAAGCGAAGAACTGCAGGACGGGTAATGGGCAAGGACCAGGAAGTGCACAGTTGCTGTCAGACTCCTGGGCGCCTTGTAAACCATGAGCCTCTCCATGGAGAGCTGGAATTCCAGGAGAGGAGAGGAAATACTGACTGAGCCAAGCATGTTGGGCTCTGAGGCCTGAGGTGGTTCTTATTACTGACTTCCTGTTTGTTCTCAGGAAACTCAAGAAGTTTCTTTGATTTGAAAACAACATTGATCATACAAGAAAGCAACTTTCTAGGAAGCACTAAACATTTTTCAAAGAATGATTTGACTCTTTCTGCCCTACTCATGCATCCCCACCCCAAGAGAAACGCTCCCACCTCCTTACCAAAAAACCTTACTCTCTAGATACTTGATAGACCGAGTTTGAGATCTATACTCTGTAAACTTGCAGAGTCTTGAGATTGAAGATAGGATATATCTTGTAAGAAATGACTAGACTGAGCCAATTTCATTTAACATGCAATCTTCTGCTTCTAAATCTTGCTTAGCCTAGTCTCCTAACAGTTCAGGAAAATGGTGACTATGTGGCAATTAGTTTTGTTACCTAAAAAATAATATAGGTTTTGATATACAATAAATAAATCATCTGAGAGATCAGATTTAAATCTTGGCTTTACTCTATTTTCAGAGTAACATTTAGGGTTAACTTATTATGCTCCTCATTTTAAATCATGGAGTGATAGTTTTATTGCTGAGAGAGGTGAATCCTTGTCTGTCCTTGATGAAGGGTAGCCACGTGTGGCCTTTCAGACACTCAAGTCCAAATGTCATTGTTGTACTTCCGATTCTTAGTTTGCTTTGAAAAGCAGAAACCTACTTCTCTTGTTTACTGTTCTCTGACTCCAGATCCTGGAATAATGTGTGGTCCATAGAAAGGTGAATGCAGAGTCTGTGGAGTCTGTCTGTCTTCTCTGTCCCCACTCCTTTATTACAAACCACATGAAACTCCTTGTGTCTTCACAAGAGGCCATGATGGCTGCCTTCCAGTTCTTTCCCTGGACTGTCCTAGCTGCCTAGGATGCTGGCTCCTGCCCTGTGGCACCCTCTGCCAGTGCACACGTTACCTGCTAACTCCACTGTCCTTCATGCCTGTGCTTTGATGTGTGCTGCGCTCACCTCCTGTGTGTTCCAGTTAGATTCTTTATTAGGTTTTTTTTTTTTTTTGTAGTCCTGATCATACTCTGTTGATTGCAATAGTCTTGTCTGTCCCATCCATTAGCCTGTACATATCCTAATGGCCAGACCTATGTGTTGATACCTCACAAGTATTTACTGAGTAAGTTGGTCAGTCTTCTGGATCACCACTCTTCTTTCATTCTTGAGGAAACTGGGGCCCAGACAGAGAAATGAGCTGTCCAAAGCCACCAGCATCTTGACTTTGAAATAAATTTCTTGGCTGTCCAGTGTTTTCTTGCCTGTCTTGAGGTAATACTTAGCTCACATTGTCCCTGAAAGTGCAGAATAACTAGAATTTAACATTTAGACAGTGTGGTATAGAACTCAAGTAATCATATAATTAATTGGAAAGACAAATGCAAGGGATTTAAAAAAATCCTTTATTATTTTAAATTATGCATGTCATTGTTCCCCCCTGTTATCCTGAAGCTGTTGAAAGAATGTGACACAATAGTGTGCCCACCGTTGGAGGCCTGGGTTGCTGTCGGACAGCCAACAGGTATCTTAGTTTAGCACAATCCCATGTTATCAGTCAGGTTTTTGTTGCACTGGAGTTGGGACATCTTCTGCTGCAAAGATCCTGGTGGAAAAAAAAAATCCGGTTATCAGATTGCTTTCCTAAGCAGCGCCAGCAAACAGCACACTCAGTTAAAAGAGCACAGAGAAAATGGGGGCGGTCAGAAAAAGAAAAGAAACTAAAGGCTTTGAAACCCTGAAGCCATGGCTTGAGTTCTGCTTTACACTTTTGCAATCCTGGACATAGTATTTTCTCTGAGCATTTGTTTCTTCATCTGTGAAACAGGGGTAGCAGGGAAGACCGTCCATGGGTTAGCACGTATACTGTGTGACCTGGAGTCTGGCTACTGTAGGTCTCCTACATCCGTTCTCTCCTGTGTGGATTTGCCCTGTTGTCGTCACCTATCCAATTCAGGGTTTGATTCCTGCAGAGAAAGATCTTGTCCAGGGTGCCTGGTCTAGGAACCTGGTAGGTGCTCAGTAAGTATCGGATGAGAAATGATTGTAAAGGAGCTACGTCATCACTCAGTAGCTCAGTTCTTACTTCAAAGAGCCTGAGATTATTATCTCTTCTTGTCTGTATTCTGCTGGAATATAGGTTGGGGGTGTGTTTAGTCACAGTCTCTAGACATTATTTTTACACACACACACACACACACACACACACACACACACACACACACTGACCCGTCCCTACAGAAAGAATTGTGGTCTGGTTTTGTTACAGTAGTAGGGGAAGAGAAAGTTTTGTAGAGCATGAGTTTTGCCATCTTTGCTTGCTTGGATGATCAACTGGTTAGAATTGAGATCATTATGAAGTACTGAGGGTGGGCAACTCAGACCCTTTGTCAAAATCCAGGAAAGTTTAATTGAACTCCCATTAAATATTAGAGAGGGGGCTTTAGAAAAGTGGCTGAGTGCCTGTCAGATCATTTGCTGAACTGTGTGGGGTTCTCCCTGAGGAAAGTAATATCGACGTACATTATGCTGACTACTACTCATATTATTTTCTCTTTATGGTCCTACTGCTCTCTGAGTGCACATCCTTGGCACTGGTCTCATATCTGTCCACTTGTAGCAAGTTTATAAGTTTCTAGAGAACCTGAACCAGGCTCTTTACACTGAAGCAGCACTGGGGCTTCCAAGGAGGGCAACATCCAATTGTTTATCGGTTGTGTGAGTCACAATATCCTCTCTGATTTTTCAGTGACCCATGAGCAGGTATTCTCTCCATATTACAGATTAGGGTGGGGTTTGAGAGAGGCCTGCAAGAACTCAAAATGTTTGAGTTGAAATTAATATGAAAATCTCACCTCTCACTCTTGGCAGATAATTCTGGCTCAAAGCCATTACCTTGGCAGGATTCCTTTGGGAAATGTAAGAGGCATTATAATTTCAAGTCAAAACAATGGTGAATTCCAATTTGTTTCTTCTCCTTAAAAAAAAAAGAATGTGGAAAGGAACACTTCCGATAAGCAGTGAGACCAAGATATAGTATCAGGTAAGGGGGAAGTGTAGAAAAAACAAAATCATTTAGCAAATGGATTGAGGCTAGCCAGAATTTCACTACATTTTAAAACTTGAGCCCAACATAACACAATGGGGTGTGTGTCTTACTGTCTTTAGTGAAGGCCATTTAACACTGGGAATTTTTCCAGCAGTGTGTTTCAATAACAGCAACCCTTCTGGTACCACGTGAGGCTTGCCACTTTGAAAATCAATACTGCTTGGTGTCTGTTGAAGTTCCCCATTTGTCCTTTGTAGGGTGTGTGGGCGATGACCATATAAATTATCCTGCTCACTGGGAAGTGAAAGGTGGAGCCATTAATAGTTGCAACAGGACAAGGCGTACATTGGGACTATCCTAAGGAAATTTGAGAGAAATGTGGCTTTAGGTATTCCTAGGAATTATTATCTTATTCATTAGTATGTATGTATTTATGAAAACTGATGGAGACATGTTTTTTAAAAATTATTATAGCAAATGACACACAGCCATTGATGCCCCTCCAGAACCCTCCCCCTCCCTTTGAGCACACTTATCCCAATGCTGGAGCAGTTCTGAAGTTCTCTTTTGGGTGCGTCTTTAGGAATTATGATAAAAAATACAATGAATGTGGCTGTCAGTTGCCATCCAATAGAAAGAGAGGCCTGTGAAAACGTGACAGTGTGTCCTCGTCCACCTTGCACGCTGGATCTGCCATTGTGTGACTTCTGGCTCTTCCCCAAAGTTGAAAAAAGAAACCACCACGTAAACTGTAAATGTTTTAAATCAATTTAAGACATGGAGATGGCTCTGAGAGTGCAACTGAAGACACTCAGGGAAGAGGAACTTTCACACCTGCTTCAGAAAGTGGCAAGACTGAAGGGTGGAAGTGTGCTCTAAGCGAGGGGGATTAGTGACAATGTGTCTTGTACTGTAATTTTAAGAAGTGTATTTTTTGATCGTACCTTGTATGTAGCCTTAAAAGGATCAGTAACTATATTATTTCACTCATTTTTGTGGTGGAATTCTGCTGCATCATTTATAAACGCTCAAGGTGAACATGGTAACCAGGTAACCTTGATCACCATGACCTTGAGCTTGCCGGCCTGTTGCTGTACCAACACACTCTGATGCACGAGCCGCCACAGGCCAACCCAGAGATCGGACCCACAATCCCGCTTTTATCACTTTAGCTCATAACCAGTTTTAGATCCCGCAAGGTCCTCCTAGTGCATCATGTGTTAGACTACAAGATCAAAGTAAAAATGCAGAGGGTTCTGGGCTTCTCTGTAAAGCCCCAGATTCTAGTCCTATCTCTATCAGTAACTAACTGTGATTTTTGGCAAGTCACGTAACCTCTCTGTGTTCTGGTTTCCTTATCTCTGAAATGGGGGTAATACTATCAGATGTGCAGACCTCAAAGCTTTCTTGTGAGGACACAGTGAGGTGGTGTGTGGGGACGCCTTTTGGAAAGTGCTATGCATATGTGAAGT
>PVKB01000133.1:509112-560272 GCA_004027205.1 Ctenodactylus gundi
GTGTTATCATTACAGAAGAGAAAGGAGATGTGAGGGAAAACTGGGCTCTCAACTCTGGCTGGCCTTGTAGATTAGGCCTGTGTGAAGGAATGGTGAAAATAAGACTCATCTCTTGTGTGAATAGGAATGGGGAGGTGGAGAGAAAGAGGAAGGGGAGCGCACATGCGGTGGGGGGGGGGGGGAGGAGAATTTAGAGAAGATAGGGTCAGATATATGTTTAAGTTCTTCCTACAGTACTGTTTTCCTCCAAGCCTGGCAAGACTTCATAAAGAAATGAACATTTTGGAGAAGAGCCCATGCCACCTACCAGTGTTAACAATGTCAGCTTGTGCCTCATTCACACAGTTGGATTTTATTATTATTATTATTATTATTATTTTACAATCCGGTAGGACCCAGACTACTGTGCTTTGCTTCCTTGTTGACATTTTGTCAGGACTAAACAAAGTCTTTTAAAGGGGCTTCTGCTGAGTGCACCATGAACTCTAAAGTACAATACAGAATAGTAACTTTGAAGGGTCTGTGTCTGTTGACACTAGTTATTATCCTCCTAAGAGTCTTGCTTGTTCTTTTCTTCAAAAACGATTACCATTTTTTAAAAAAGAATTGTATCAGTCACATTTGCTCACACAAATTTAGGCATGCCAAAAGTTATAACGAAGGAAAGAAAAATCAAATATAATTGTGGCACCGAGAAAGAATGCTGTTTTGGTGAATGTCTTTTGGAGTTGTTTGAGGTTTACATATAATTTTTCTGAAAATCACAATGGAGTCTTTAATTTTTCACATTATTTAATTAGTTTATAGTAAGTTATGTGTTGGTAGATAGAATGAGACTCTTTTTTTGTGAAGTTTATACATTTTTTTGGAGGAATTAAAACAAAACAAACAAACAAAAACCCCAAATGTCTGTAACCTGAAGTGAAGCACCTCTGCCCTTAGGAAGAGCACCTTTCCTAGGCTTAAGGAATCAAAGAAGGCTTCCCAGAGGAAAGGGCTTTTATGTTGAGACTCAAAAAATGACTAGATGCAACCAGGCTGCAGGGCACAGCCCAGAGCCTCCCTCCAGATTGGGATACTTATTCCTCAGCTGGTGGTGGTGCTTGTTTTTGCTGTCCCTTGGCTGATGTCCTCTCTAAGAGGTGGCCTCTGCTGAAGGGAGCTGCCTGGCTCATGGCTGCTCCTAGCACTGGGGCCGCCTGGGCAACAGCTGCACCGCCTCTTGCCTCGACTGGGATAACTGCAAAGGGCCGCCCTAGCTCTGCAGCTCCTCGCTGCCCTGCTGAGCCTCGGGAGATGTCCACGCAGTGGCCCTTCCTTCTGCCCAGGCTGCTGCCCTTCCTCCTGCAGGCTTGTGCCCAGAGCAGTGCCCAGTGATGGGGCGGTGTGTGTGTGTGTGTGTATGGGGGGGGGGAGGGTAATGGTGGTGTAACTAAAAGGTGGGACGTGTGTCCAAGGCCCAGAGCAGAGAGAGCATCCCCGCGTGCTAGAATGTGAGAGTGAAGCCAGGAGGAGAGAGACATGATTCCAAAAGTGAAGTCCAGCTCTGCCACCATGGTGAGGAGTTGCGGGAGATGGGACGCCATCCTGAAGCCCATGGGTAGCCCCGTAGGTGTTGGACACCATGGACAGGGCACAGTCTCATTTATGGCTTAGAAAGGTCCTTTTGGCTGCACTGTGTCTCCTTTGTCACTCTCATTATCATTGATCATTGCACTTTTTCTTAGAATATAGGAGGGTTTGGGGACCTCCCTTCTGCTGTGACAATGAGCGGCAAACTGTCTCCCTGGCAAGTATGTAATAAACACCAGTATTAAGCATTACTGTGGGACTTTACAACTCTGAAGGGATTCAGTCAGACTCCTTTTGTCTTCTTTTGAAAACTTGTTTCATGAGGTTTAAAGTTGGTTTCTTGTTTCCTTCCTCCCTCCTCCCTTCCTTTCTTCCCTCTTTCCTCACTTCTCTCCCTACCCCCTCTCCCTCCCTTGTGGACTGAGGATTGCACCCCCCGAGAAGTGCTAAACTACACCCCTAGTCCTTTTCATGTTGATTAGGTGGCTCAGGTGGTCTTGAATTTATAATCCTGTCCTAGATGTCCCAGTACTGAGATTAAGGTATGCGCCACCACACCTGGCCTGTTGGAGGCATGTATTAAGCACCAGCTACATGCCAGAGTGCACTGTGCAGTCATTACACAGCTTCCACGGCCAAAGCCCCAGAGAGGAAACCGGGCTTTCCTGGTATCGCCCCCGACTGTACAGTGTGACCGACAGCAAGTGCTCCAGAAGTGGACAGTGGCGTTAAAAACGCCTCCACTTCTCCAGGTCATCGTGGGCAGATAAAGTAGATGGTGTTTACGCAAACAGCTCCAAGATTGCAGTTCTCAGCGTTGGTAGAGAAGTAAGCTAAGGCCTTGAAGGTTTACAGCCTGACTTCTGACTATCTATTTCCCCCACCCCACAATATTATTTCAAAAGAAAAATGTTATTTTGAGAATCAGATTAAAAGATTTATTCACTCACCAATTTTCCTCAGCATTTTCCTCCCCTGGGCCTTGAACCCAGGGCCTTTTTTATTTTTGTTACAAGACAGAGGCTCATTAAGTGGCTAAGTTGCCCAGTAGAGTTTGACTCAAGATTCTTCTGCCTCAGCCTACCGAGTGCTGGGATTAAAGGTGTGTACATTTTTACTGAAATTAATAGACATAGGTTGTACAACGGGGAATGGAACAGGCACAATTCTTGTTCTTACGTGGCTTCTAGGGCAGAAGGCAGTTGTTAAAGAGGTGCTCATGAATTACAGCAGCCACTAGAGTTTGCCATCAAAGAAAATAATGGAGAAAAGCTCATTTTGATGGGGCAACAGGTATAGCTTCACTGGAGCAGTGACTTTTGATCTGGGAGCTAAGAGCAGGAGTTTCATTAAGAAGAGGGGATAAAACAGTCCGGGCAGAAAGAAAATCCTATGTGGAGACCTGAGCTTGGTCCATTAGAAAGACGGCGAGAAGCCATTGTGGGAGAGTGGAGGGAGGAAAGTGGGGCGGGAGGCAGGGCAGGCCTTTCAGAGCCTTGGCCGCTTAGTAAAGTATCTGGGCTAAAGGATACCCAGCTGCTTAAGTCTGACTGCTCTTTGTATCAGTCTGAGTCCTTGACGGTGTGAAATAGGAGAGCAGTAAAAGGCAGCCTGCCTGAGCAGTTGGCCTTCCCCTCCCTCACCTGGCCATCGTGATAAACAAAAAAGCGTACAATACAGTGTCTTCTAATTTAATTGTTTGTTGAGAGCATAGTTTCCCCCTCTACATTTCTACCCCTAACCAAAGTGGAATTCTTAGAAGAAAGTTTTTCTCCTGCCTCTTTCCACCCCCTGCCTTTTTTCTTTTTCTTTCTTTTTCTTTTTCTTTTCTTTTTCTTTTCTTTTTTTTTGAGAAGTGGTTCCTTGAGCAGAAACCATCCGTGAAACAGGGACAATTTAGAGTAGAGATGGTCTGATGGTTTACCAGAAGATGTAGGCGAATTTGGAGCGGATGAAGTGGGCAGTGGCTTCCTTGCCTAGATCTGCTCAGGGAAGCCCCCGCTTCCCTCTCAGGGATGAGAACAACCCGTGCTCTGTAATATCGGCTTTAAAGGACAAGATTGGCATTGCTGTCGTCCAGGATGGTGAAGGCTTAATTAACATTTGAAAATGCTTTGAGATCTTTGGATAAAAGTGAAGTGTTATTATCTTTGGAGTGATACAGGTCATGTGACACAGGAAGTGGCTTTGAAGGGATGGACAACCTTTCATCAGGCAAACTCCTTGGGGTGGCTTGAGCCTGTTTTGAGTGACTCAACATGCCCATGTCATCTCTTCCCTAGACTGTGAATGAAAGGGACAGCTTGGCCCACAGCTTAGCAACGGCCACCATCATTAACTGAAGGAATTTAGTAAGCTTGTACGTTAAACACTTGACAAATTACACAGAGTCCCAAGGCATTTAGCAAAGCTGTCTCTTAGTAAGCACTGAATAAATATTAGCTGTTACTATTATTATTGTTCTCAGAAGTATGGTTTAAGATGTCTGGCTTGTTATCTCTGTATGTAATGCCTTTCAACAAAAGAATTCAGTGTTGTTCAGTGATAAAGTGACCTTACTTTCATTTTAAAGACTTGGTAAAAAGGAACATAAATGTAAACCCTCACTATTGAGACTGTGAGGCCACAGATAAGCCATCCCTGGGGTCCAGGGCCCTTCCTGCAGGTAACATTGTGCCCCAACTTAGTCTTTCCTTGCCCCACATGGAAGACCCAGAAGAGAAATTAGATTTCCTAACTTCATTTCCCTGATGGGTCCCTTGGGTCTTCAGTGGACAGGAGTTCAAAGGCAGCACTTTGAAAGTCATTCCAATTTATTTAGGGGCACATGTGCAACAGGACTTCATCCTGTTCCTTCCATTAACTTATATGTCTTCATAGCATGGCCTGGAAATGTGGCAGCATCCCAGGGTGGAGAGTGGGGGACAGGAATTGTGTTGCATGTGAGAAAAGAATATTTCTGAGAAACATACATGTGCATTTGTGAAATCACTTTTGCTAGCTAGTTGAGTGGAGTTGTTTTTTATTTAATTACAGAGTTGTCTCAATTGCAAGGTCACTATATGTATAAAAATTAATAATAGAAAATATGGTATATTTGTTTGCTTAGGATTAATTTGTCATGAAGGTTTGAAGTAAAACTTCAAATGCCATGAGAAAAATTATGCAAGCACTAAGTTCAGTATGCAAGCTGTCCTAGAAGTCACCATGCATAAAAAAAACCTAGCAAACTTTTAGGACATCTGTATCATACTTATATTTGTATTATATTTATTATACTAAGAAAGAGTGCTCTGGAATATGGTACAGGAGGGCCAGAAAGACAAAGGAAGGATACAGATAAAGCTTATCAACACTAAGTGAAAGGAATAGGATACACTAGAGAGGCTGGACCAGGCAGGCTGTCCAGGCATGCTATCCAGGCATGCTGGGGTAGGGTCGCTCAGCTGTAGGCATACCAGGAAGGTGTCCAGGGCTGTGTATCTGGCTCCTGTGGGTGGGGAGGACCCCCGAGGCATGGGCACATGGTACAGTGGGGTCAAGCACCAAGCTGACCTAATTAAAAGCTCATTACCCCAACCCATCCCTATGAAGGTTGACCCACATGCAAAGAAAGCCATTGATGCAGTCATCATCTCTGCTTCCCAAGCTGGGCATCCCAGCCTCAGCCCCGGGGCCTGGAAACTCCAGCCAGTGTATTAAAGTGCCCTCCCATGTCTGTAGCCATCAGGTACAGTTTCTTTCTGGATTATTTCACATTCCAGTAAATTAGTTTTATTCGCTCGGACCATTTTAACAAAGAAAGCTCTACAGTCATCACATGGATAAAGTAACCAGGGATAAAAGAACATGTACTTCACTTAATCAGTAGCAAATAACTTTAAATCTCCTTTGAAAATGCAGCCTTTCCCGCCCTCCCCCCCACACACCTTTTCTTTTTTTAATCACACCAGTGGGATTTTGACATTTCCATCTTGTAGTCAAACAAGTCCTACTTGCCTTGTTTTTTAAAATATACAAATATTGTTAACCTTGACAGAAAATCTCAAAACTTGTCAAGTATAATGTTGGTAAGTGATACTGTTGTTTGGGAGGTGGGGGTGGAGTGGGAGCAGGAGGTTTATCTAATGCGCACACACACACACACACACACACACACACACACACACACACACACACACAAAGAAAAAGAAAAAAGGGAGGGAGGGGGGGGGAAAGAGGAAAATGCACCCTAACCAGGCTCAAATGAACTGAAATGGATCAAAGTAAACAGGGGCATCTAAAAGCTTTTGTAAGTTGAAAGTGGCTATCTGTTGCAGGTCTTGCCTCATTAACTGCTGATTGAAGCTCTGCTTGGCCCTCTGGGATACCTAAACCGCCAAGCCTATCACCAAATGAACCCGGGTGAGGCACTCTTGCCTGGCCCTCTGTCCCTCTGAAGCGCTCCTTGACCTCAGTCTTCTCACAAATGTTTATCCTTCCTACCAGGCAAAGGAAGGAGGCGTTTGTCCTTGAGAACGTTGCTCAGAGTCATTTCTAGCCAAAGAGGGGTTCTCAGGAAAGTGAACCGGAAGGCATAATTCCAGTCTAGACAGGCATGCAGATCGGAATTTTGGAAGGTGGACCAGCGACTCTGCTGCTTTAAGTCTCTGCACAAGAATATGTCACAGAAAACAGTTTTTTGGGGTTTAGGTTGTTTTTTTTCTTGGGTGTGTTATTTCTTGAGTGTTGGCCTGGTGTCGGCCTCATTAGCCTATGTGAATGGTGAAAGGTGATGATTAGACCGCATGCTTTAAGAGACAGCTATCTCGTGGCCTCCACAGTCCCAGCCGTCACCAGGTCGTTCCGTTGTTGGGGCTGGAAGCTGAAACTGAGCTCACTGTCTGGGGAGGCCAGAGAATGGCAGTGGGGGTGGGGTGGGGCAGGAGGAGGAGCAGGACTCTTTTGAGTGGGACCAGATAGGTCTCTGTGTAGAGTAATATTACAGCTCTTTTTCTCATAAGCAAGCTGCATGCCTGCTTCTAAAGGCCCATCTGGCATAGCTTTGAGAATGGCAATAATTACAAGCTGATGATGGACGTGGAAAAAAAGCCCCGCTGAGCTAACTCATAAGGAAGTACAGGCCAGGACTGCAGGGAAATTACAGGCTGAAAACCTTTCTAGTTTAGGCCTTTCGGTGTTCTTAATCACAGGCTTTAAATGCTGTAATAAACACTGTTGGATTTGATTGACCAACTCCCACGACAAGCAAATCTTTCTCATTTTATTTTCTTTTTTACCGCTTGCCCTTTGGAGAGCTGCTTGGCAGAGCCCCCCCTGGGCCATGCCAATGAGTCTTTAACTCGCCTGCTCATAGGAAAATTAGGAAAACTAGGAAAACAGGGGAGACTTATTCAAGTTCCTAGAAATTTGCAAAATTTTTTCCTTAACCAGTTCTCTGCATTCTGCAGCTTAGACAGGCTCTGGAGCACTGAGCTTAACTGTAGATGTGAGAGACAGTGGTCCAACTGCTTCAGTGAAGGATTTTAAAAAAAGTCTTTGGAAGAATAATCTCTGATTCTGCTCCATCAGATTGTGTTTATGATACAGAGACGAGTAAAAGTCCAATTTAAACACTGTACTGTTAGATGAGCAGAATGGGAGGTCTAGTTCTCTTTTTAGAGACAGTACTTATTTCAGGGAGGGATTTGATACAGAAAGGGTGAGTTTCTCAAATTTTTATTGATTAATATTTTACAAAGAGATCCAAGACATTTATCCTGTCAAACATAGTAAGTCAAGTGCCTTTAGGAAATCTTTCTAGAAGATGGTGGAGACCCTGGGGGGAAATTTTTCTTTTCTTTGAGACATTATTAAGTTCAAATCTAGAGCTTAAGTGTCATGGCAAAATTAGTCTCGACTGTAACACGTTATCAGTTACTGTTATGTTAAGCTTATGACACTGTAACGTGAGCTTGTTCCAATTTACCTGTGGTACCGGTTCAAATCCTTGCAAAGGATTTGATATCATTTTAAACACTGAAAAACTCTGAGGTTAGAAATGATGGTTAATCACATGGATGGGAGTTTTCTTGATCCATTTAACTTATACAAATGGATCCTTATCTACGCTCTTTTGGATTTTAAAGCAGAGTGCATCAAGGTCATTGTTCTTTAAGCACTGCATACTGCTTTTGAAGCTTTTCCTTTTCAACTCCTTCTTCTATTCCTGAAAAGCTCCTCTTTTATTCTCTGTGTTTTGATCACAGCCCTCGCTCTCCCTCTGTGGATTATTTAGTTCTGTCTTTCCTCATTGGAGTCCTTGTACGAACACATAAACTTTTGGGATCTATGAAGCTGAAGCAATGAACTGTTGTGCTGTGGAAACTTCCCCATATAAACTCTGTCTTTGTGCTTTCATAAGCATTGCTTTACCTGTAGGCCCCTTGTCAATGAGAAATTATTTCTTTATATCTAACTGTCTCCTTTTCTATACAGGCTGAATTGTTCCTAACAAAAGAAGCATGAATTGGTGGAAACTATATATTTAATGCAAGACTATTTGTCTAGTTTCATTAGGTCGCTGAGTGAAAAGCCCCAAGTCCCCTCTTTTCCCAAGGTACTCAGATATCCATGGAGTCCCCTCATCTCACACGATGGTTTCTCTTACCAGGCACAGTCTAGCTTTAAAGAATTCAACACTTACTAGTCTTTACAGAACTGTCAGCAGTGACAGCAACCAGGGATGCTGACATGTCTTATTGTTTACAAAGGATGAGCACAAGGCCTCTCGGATGTCTTGATAAGTGCTCAGAGGCCTCTCTCCCTGATGCAGGGAGTCTCTCCGGACCAGTGGCCTTTGCGCGGCCAGCTCCAGATCCAAGTATCAAAACTTGATCTAAACACTGACAAGTCAGCAAACACAGCAGCAAAGATAAAACAGGGTGACTCAAGCTTGCTTTGTAAACAGTGAAAGCAGAAATAAAAACAAAAATATCTCAGTCCTGGAACACGTGTGGGTGCAATTTTTTTTTTCCTTTAGTGCCCTTAAAATTTGGTGAAAAAAAAATTCCTTGACTAGCGGTAAAGTAAATTCATAGATGATTATCATGGTCTTGAATAATTAATCTTGATGTCTCAATCTGGTGCTCCTCCATTTGCCTAGAAACCGCAGCCAGTGTGCTTGAATTAAGGCCAAAGTTTGTGTTTTTACATTTAGTTTTTTGGAAAGCGAGGACTTGGAATTTAATCTGTAGTGGAGAACATGCTTAGCCATGCACAAGGCCCTGGGTTCAGGCTCAGTATTTTTCCTCCCCCAAAAGTTTTCTTTTTACATTTTAATTTAGAGCGTACTGGACATATCTTTTTGTATTTTGAATTCAGAGATGTCTGGACAGTTGTATCAATGCCTATTGCGCATCCTTTTCTCTTGCCTCCTTTGTAAAGAGGAAATTTCTTTTCAGGTAGGGAAGCCTAGGAAGTTGAAATTCCTTTCCACCTTTCCTTTAAATGCCTTTCAGCAGTGAACACAGAGAAGAACAAAGTTTCATATGTCTGTGTTGCATGTGTTTGAATGCTTTTGTTAAATGTGTGTGTGTGTGTGTGTGTGTGTGTGTGAAAATGTATATGTGAGATACACACATATATACAAGGTGTGACCAAAGTTATGAAATGCTTCCTCTTGCTTCGAACACACTTACTTCATCATTCTCGTCCATTTCTGAAGCAGTCCTAGAAGTCCTCGTCCATTTCTGAAGCAGTCCTAGAAGTCCTCTTCCTTGTCTTCAGTTGTGCTGTCATGGCTACCTCAGGGTCCTGATTTGATGTGCTTACCTCACACGGTCATTTTGACTTAGGCAGGGAGCCAGAAGTTCCATGGTGCTAGATCCAGTGAATACGATGGTTGTGCACATATGATAATATGTTTATGGACCTGCCTTTCTGTTGGATGACTCACAGTGTATTTATTTATTTGTTGAGACACTGTGTCTCTCTTTGTAGCCCAGGCTGGTCCTGAACTCATTATGGAGCCCAGGCTGGCCTTGGACTCACGGCAATCCTCCTGCTTCAGCCTTCTGAGTGCTGGGATTATAGACATGCGCCACCACGCTCAGTTTATGTGGTGCTAGGAAATCGAACTCAGGTACTTAGCACTTGACTTAGCGCCTGCTAGGCAAGCATTTTAACCTCTGAGCCACTCCTCCAGCTCCACTCATGGTATTTTTATTCAAACCTTGTAAAGAGTTACAGAAGAGGAGCCAGGTAACTGCTTCAGAAAGTGTCAGGAATGATAGGATCAGTGTGTTTGCAGTGAAGGGGAGAATTTTGAGGGTGATGAATAGCAACATGTCTCTTTATTGTAACAATTATTTTTTACAAATTTAAACACTATGTGTGTTAAGTCAGGTATATATTTCATAACTGTATCAACTATACAGGGTTTAACATTCTTGTTTTTCTTAAATTCCTTGTAACCAATCATGACAATGACATTTATCTTTAAAGGTATCAGACTATTCTTGGGAAGTGAGCTCTTCCTAGACACTTGAACAGAATTTTTACAATAGGCTTTTTCCTCCCCTCACTGGGAAAATAGTACACACCACAGTTAGCAAAGTACCTTTCTTCATTTGAGCAACTTGGAATTCACATTCACCATACAAATGTAACTTGGTGTTGACAATTACAGAAGAGATTTCATCTTGGTTGCGTGACAGAGTCTTCCTGGGAATTGGCTCTGCTAACAATCTTTCTAGACAGTTCTTTTGAAATATATGCTTAATTTTTCCTAGAGTGTCCATGTGTAGAATTAGCTCCACTTAGAAATCACTGTTTCATGGGTATTGAGTCTCAGGTCTTGCATAAAAGTGGCTATTCCCCTTATACAAATGGTGAAACTGAGGTCCTGGAGTCTATAGACATTACACACCCAGGGCTCTCAGGTAAGTTTCCCATGCAGCCACTTTCTCCTGGGAGCCCAGGCTGTGGTAGAGTTACATTTCCTACGTGGATGCTCAGGAGAGAGGGGCCCGTTGGTTGAGCTCTAACAGTAATAAGCAGTGTCAGTAGGAAGCAGCTGTTTTTAACCCATGCATCATTTGAAAACATTTGGAGCAAACAGTTATGCCACTGGGAAATGATGCAAACGAAGAGTGCCCACCTCAGATCACTGTCTGCACCAGCGGAGTTAGCTCACGCTGTCGATCCCACTGGTGCTGCATCTCTGTCCTTTTTGATGGGTTCAAGGTGCTTTTCATCCTCCTAAACCATTAAAGTCCATTTTGTGATTTTTAACAGGGAAAAGTGACCTCTTGCTGAAATATCTATATTTGGAGTTATTTGCAGGTGGTATAAATATATTCTCTTTCATGCACAGATTGTCTTTCTCAGAAAAGCATCCGAGGAATTCACAGGGCCATCATTTTAGGGCCTCTTATTTATCCATGCGAGACATAGAGTAGGTATTTGTGCTCACATGGGACACACTCTGCGGTTTCTACACACCAGTGCTCCTTCTAGCAAAATAAGAACATGCTACTGTAACAATCAGACAGAGGCATTGTGGTAAGCCAAGTCTCAGAAAATGATATGCCACGCAGGGGGGTAGGATTGTGCTGCTACTCGGTTTCCTCTCAAGTCCAGTAATACCAGCCACTTATTTACCTTTAGTTTGGCCGAGGCATTCAGATATTTGCTTAACTTCAGTTTTGTGATATGTATGTGTGTGTGTGTGTGTGTGTTTCCTGGCTTGGATGCAGAGAACAGTTGGGTAGTTTGAAGTCCTTCTGCTCCTAGTTCATCATGAATCCAAGGATCATTTTCATGACTGGTTTTCTTTCTTCTCAAGTGAGTGCATTGGCTCTCTGGGTAACTCTCACACTGGTAGAGTCTCCATCTGAAGAGAAAAGAGACCATGAAACTGCTAACATGCAGAGAGAGAAAAGCATTTGTAAAGATACCTTCTTGTACACAGGACTCCTTTATAACAAACCAGCACAGTGCAAGAAGTAAGACATTGTGGAAGTGCCCGAGTGTCTGTGCCTTTTTATGACATCCAGAGTGATGAGGTCATGGCTCCCTGTCTAGCTTCTGTGATGCAATTAGGAGAGTCATTTCTTAACATGATGCATTTCAGGTAGAGTCAACTCAGGACAGTTTTAGGCAGAGGTAAGACTCGTGTGAGGCGGTATTGGAAAAGTTATGATTTTCTTCTTGAAGTTTGAGTTCATTTTTCTTTTAATTCCAGACAAGAATCAGGAAAATAGCCATGAGCCTGTGTCAGATTTCCAGGTAGCCTGGAATTAGGTTACTTAATTCCAGTGAGGCTAAGGGGAGAGTTTTGGTTCTAAGCTTTTCCACCCTTTTGGAATGAGGGCAAAAATAGGAAGTAAATATTAGTTTTATTAAAACATCCTTTGATCTCTTATGTGTAGATAAGCTTGAATGAAAGGATAGCTTATGTATATTTATATAATTATATGATATATACATAAATTTTAATTGTATTTATTGTTCAGTTCCTGATTGAGTCTTTTTAGATGTAGTGTTTGAGTATCTACTGCTGAAAAAGAGGTGACAATAGTAGTTCTCAGTCACAGTCAGTCCTTTTCTGAGTATGTGCAAATGCAATGATGTTGAAAGGCAAAGAATTAGGGCAGCTCCAATCTTCTGTAAAAAAGTTACCATAGTCCTCAGTTTGGGTGGTGTTTACTCAGGTTCCTTCCTTCCCTTCAGGCCTCATTGATTATGATTCTCATCTTGTCTTTTATCCATGGCCAGCTTTTGGTCAAGATTCCCAGTTTCTGCAGTAGGACAAACACTTATGAAATGCTTGTTCGGTTTAAGGTGCTATCCTGCGAACTCAAGACCATTTCTGGGCTGGCTAATGGAAGTAGTCCTTTCAGAGGAGATGGAAACGCCTACAGCCAAGGAATACAGATCAGATTGAGACAGGCATTAAGAGCATTGTGTGGGTCTGAGATGGGATCTGCGGCTGGGGGCTTTCCAGAAAGCCGTTCTCATCAGAAGGTGGTTCTCCATGTTCTGATTTGGCCTGGTAGTCAGGTAGGTCTTCCTAGAGGTAGCAGCACATGAATTAAAGGAGAAACAAAACACTTTGCTTTGAGCTGCATTACCAGCCCCTTTTTATTGTTATTTGAGGCAGGGGCTTGCTAAGCAAAATTTTAGAGAGGTGAAGATGGAGGGAAAGTATAAAATTTCAGAAGTCTAGAAGCCCCAGATATGGTCTGGAAAAGGAGAAAAGTCTGTTCCCACTACAGCATTAAGTGTGTGGGGAGAAGAAGATGGCAGGTGAAATGCTGGGTGATTTCAGTTCATGAGGGAGGTTGATTATGATGCTAAGAAAATTGGGCTTTGTTCTAAAATAAAATTAGGAAGCAGTAGAAGCTTTTGAGCTGAAAGTATCAACCATGATCATGATGTACTATGGAACAGATGACTCAGTGTAGAGAGAGTACACGTGACAAGAGACCTGCTGACAGGCTATGACGATAAGGATCTGGTTCCAGGAGATGATGTGACGGAAGACGGTGGGCAGCGCAGCAGAAATGAGAGACCACTCGAGGGGCAGCTCTGAATCTAGCGCTGGATGTGATCGCATTGATAGGACACTCACAGGTGACTTGTGTTTGTCCTTTGGTTGATTAAATGGAGAAACCATGAGTGTGATACCAAAAAAAAAAAAAAAAAAAAGTGAAAAGAAGGCTGAAAGAGACAGTGAGTGTGTAAATCGATGTTTAAAACATGCTTTGATTATACATACACCATTTCTTTTTTCAAAGAGCAAGTATGGGAGTCATTCTCCCTGCATGTTGTTTTTAGGCATTTGGGACCCTGATGCTTTCTCAATCCTCCCAGGAAGCAAAGGAAAGGTGTATCTGCTCTTTACTGCTTCTTTGTGCATTTCCTTTCAGCCCTAATTTCAAAGGTGTGAGAGAGATATATCTTGAGTCATAGTAAGGATGCAGTCTTTGACCTACCTTCCCTTCCTCTGATCCTACCCTTAAGGATTAGGCCATGTGAAATTCTTTTTAGTACATAGAGGATTTTCAGAGTTAGACACCACTGGCCTTTTTAGAGGTAGCGTTGGAGCCAAATGGGTTCTTGGATACTGCGTCCCCTGTGGGTTAGGAAGCTGCCAATCCCGTCCTAGTGGGTGGAAATAGACACCAGCCCCAGAGGAAGTGGTGGCTGCGCATGGGCGTCGGCTGCCCTCGCTGTTTCCTCTCCTTGAGGAGGAAGGAAACCGTGGGCTTTCCTGGGCGTTTGTCCTCACTCTCTTAACACAGGGGAACTGCAGATTCTTGGCATTTGGAGTTTAGATGGGGGAATCTATGGCCGGAGAGTTTTCCAGAAAGCAGACGGCCCCTGTCTCTGAACTATCCTTACTGTATTTCTCCACCCTGCTTCCTGTCCTCCTGCACTGTATAATCGATTCCAACTCCAGAATCCTGGTGCTCAATGTTAGAAAGTCCTCTCCGACAGCCTGGCGTTCAAAGCTCATGGACAGCTTCCGTGTGGAGAGACTGAAATGGAGGACAGTCCTGTGCCACTGTGATTTCCTCGTGCCGAGAAGTGTAGTTGGAATAATAATAATAAAAAAAACCTCATTTCGGTGTTAGCTCTGTGCACCGTATGTCCAGTGGCGAGTCCTACTGAAAGGTGGCCAGGAGGAGTGCCGACTCCAAATGTCTACTAAAGCCATTCTCATGTTTGCAGTATGAATTTCACTTACACTGGGCATGTCCCAAATCAAATATTTAAAAATCCTGGCTAGTAAACTTAATTCTGAATCTCAAGAAAATAATGTGAAATGGGTGGATCAATCCGAATCAGTTGTGAACTCTGGGCATTGTGTGCTTTAGAAAAGCATTAACAGCTTATGTTGATCATTTCCAATTGCCCTATCCTGCCCAAGAGCACTGAGGACACTAGGCATTCTTTTTTTAAAATTTTGTTCCCCAAATCATGACACGAAGTCACTTTCCAGTGTTAATGCCTCTGATCGTTACAGCAGCAATCACTGAGAGAAAACAAATCATTAAACGGGACGTAAATATGGTGAGTCTTTCCCACTGCTTGTGGCCAAGATGCACATGCAGAACTCTTGGCCCGTGGAAGGTTGCTGGGTGATACAAGAAGAAACAAGCGCCGGAGGAGCTTGCCGCAAGCATGTCTGAATTAGGCGGGGGAAAGTCGGGGTTGGAATCGGACGACCAGCTCATTGTAACAGTACGGGGCTCTGATTCCTTCTGAAGTAGGAAGGAAAGCTCAGGAGAAACACACGTTTTCACCCTCTCCTATTTATTTTTGTGGTGATGGGGATAGAGTCCAGAGCCTTCATACTGAGCTATAGCCTCAGCATTATGTATATATATATATAATGTTTTTAATTTTAATACAATATCTTTGTAAGTTACTGAATTGCCCAGGCTGGGCTCCAACTTGGTGATCCTCCTGCCTCAGCCTCCCAGTCTGCTAGGACTGCAGGTCTGCGCCACCAGGCCCTTTCCCTTCCCGTTGGAGAGATGTACTCTAAGACGAAGAAGTTGGAGAGGAAGGGGGTATGTGGGAGGCTTACTCATTTATTTGCAGTAAGCTGGCTTGCATTCTCCACAGTGGTGAGTTTGAGGGCAGCACAAAGCAAAGGGCATTTACGTTTTTTTTTTTTTCTTACTTTTAATGTTAGGTTATTAGTGACTCCGAGGGCAAAATCCCTTTCCCCCTTGTCTCTGTAACTCTCCCACCGCGTCCTCTCCAAAGGCAGCAGGTAAGATCTGGGGTCGGCCCACCCCGCCGGTGGCGAAGCTCTCCAGACGTGGCCGTAGACACCTGTAAGTTGAGAGCCACGTCCCCCGGACGCATTCTCCTTGTCTAACCCGCCCGTCCCACCTCGCCGACACTGATAGTCCTGGGAGCTGATCCTGGTGCCGACCTGTGTTAAACTCCTGGATGTGAGTTCACTTTCTCGAAGCGCAGCCTGGGCTAAAACTTGACCTTTGGGGGCTTTGGGAGGTGGTGGGAAGGGGAGCAGGGGTTGCTGGGAGGGCGGGATCGCCTGGGTACTGCTGCGGGGAGTCTGTTTACTTGCTTTCAAGGGTCACAGCCACCTGAGTGGCCGTCGTGGGCCTTGCTCTTGGGTTTGGTTTCAGAGGACCCTGTCCTGTGGAATTCCGCTCCCCGTACCGTGGGTGTGGGACGTGGGTCCCAGTAAGGCTAGCGCCATCCCGGGAGCACTGCCGCCCTCTTGCAACAAGCCCCCAGTCGGAATGGCTGCTTTAAGTGGAGTTTACAGTTGTTGCATAAACCTTCAGTTAAAGTCAACTATAAAATCTTTCTGAACTTGCCAAACACACATTAAAATATTTTGCTCCATTTATGCCTATGTGTAACATTTGGTTTCTAAAGAGCTTTAATCAGTAATCTCCAATAGGAAGTGATTCGTCTTTATTGCCGGCAGGGGCTCAGTGGTGGTCGTGGCAACAGTCTTTTTATAGCTTCTGTGTTCAGTTGCTCTTTGACGTGATCGGAGTCAGCTGCAGTTCAGTGAGCTCGCTGCCTGTGCAACTTAATGGCTTGCTTCCTTCAATACATACGCTATTTTTTCTTTTATGAGCAGGGCTGTTGGAAAAATGAAGCTTAAGGATATAGGCATCCACTGTTAATTAACCTCCTTCCCAAACACATTAGCAAGATAGGTCAGATAACTGCCGAGGGGTGACTGTGCTGCTACTAAGGTCCTTCTGGGCTCGGAAGCCGATCCTGTGTTAAGCAAGCCGGTGGTGTTGGAGCTTTGAGCATTTTCTGGAAGCTGTGATGACGTGGAACCCTGCCTCCTCCCAACCTTCTCCCCCGTGCCACCTCTCTCAGAAGAATGTATTGTTTGATTCTGTCTGCCTCTACTGTAGGTCTAGCTTGCTTCATTCTATCGGCCTGAAAAGAAATAAGTTCTTCTATTTTTTGCATCCTGGGTTATATTGCTTGTTTTATGAGGGGATCCAAAATTCGGCCTTCTCTTTGAATAGTGGCTGCTGCTACTATTTTGATTCATAATTTTTAGAGAGATCTGAATCTTTTGAGGATACTTATGTTGAGTATAAAAACATTCTCTTCTCAGCAAGGGAAGAAATCTTATTAAAATTGATTTACATAGCACTCTTATAATTCTGTTCCCTATCTAATGGCAGTGGTGAAGGGCTGATTGGAGCTTGCTGTCTTGGCAGAAAATATTTTGAAGTTCACAGATTTTTTTTGTTCTATAAAAATTACATGACAGTTTTGAATTTGGTAGAAGGCAGGAAAATGTCAAGTCTAGTTTGTACTTTTGGAAAGGGGAAAGGAAGTGCAGACACAAGTGGGAAGCCGGGCCAGATGGAGTTAGAGCCTGATGGAGTGGTGGGCCCTCCTTTACCTGCAGTTTCCACAGTGGCCTTTAACTGAGAGGTGGATGAGTAGGCAAATGAAACCCAACGCACCCCATGAGCAGGACGTCAACTCGGGGAGACTTAACATGACCCAGTATATTCTCCTGGGGCAAAGGCCTGGATACCTTAAAGGAAACACGAACCAAGTTAAACTGAATATTTGTGTGTTTACATATACTAAGCTGATAAACACAGAGGTTTCTTTCTAGAGCATTTAATACTTATTTGGGTCCTGTGGTGCAATCCTGGTGTCACCCTAGCACTGTGGGAGGCTGAGGCAGGTGGATGACAAGTTAAAGCCCAGCCTGGGAAACTGGATGACTTCAAGACACTGTCTCAAACTCAGAAACAAAGGCTAAGGATGCAGCTCTGTGTAAAGCCTCTGGGCTCGGTCCCCAGTACCACACATGAAAAAATGTTACTCAATGATGAGTTAAATCTTGTAATCTTGGTAAAAAAATCTGCCCTTCTCAAATCACCTTCTCCGATATAATCTCTACCAAATACTGGTGTGTTCAAAACTCTAAAGAGGTTTCTGCATCTCCTGACTTGGACTTATTTTCTGCTTTGCTTGTGAGCCCAGCAATCAGATTGGTTGCTATAAATCAGTGAGAAGCTTCCTACATTACCTAAGATCTCATGTCCTTCAGAATATCAGGGACAAGCTCTAGGTACCATGGTTTGCCTACTTGTTAGTGAAGGATAATGACTCTTTGAGCCTGGACTCCAGGGGCTCGTTAGGAAAGTCGATTAGCTGCTGCTTGTCAGTAGCCTGGGACAAAACTGTGCTCTTGTGTTTCTGTGACCCACAGGGAAGCTGGAGGAATGACTTTGTTCGTATTCAACGGCTATGAGTTCTGACGGTCACCCAGTCCTATCTTTTGCCTGGCTGAGGCCTGAGATACAAATGGCTTGATTGTTGACATGGAAGTGGGGGGAGCAGGGAAGCAGTTGAACTGTCCACCTGATTAAGTATAGAGGGAGGGAGGCGCTCTGCTGCCTGTCACTGGCGCGGCTGGCCCTCAGACTCCAGACTGAGGGAGGTCTGTAACTTTTGGTGGCAAAGGAGCTGCTACGAATCAAAGGAGTAGGTTTTGTTCTCATCTAACCGATTGTGACTGGGTACTTCATATCTTAGATATTTTTCCAAGAAAGGAAGAAGATGTGGAAGTTTAGCACTGACGAGTATGAGGATAGAGACTCTTGGAAACTTTTTGAAACTTCTTGAAACTGAATTTCATTTAATCTTGCCAACCTGCATGAGGAAAGTGTGCAAATATTCAGTTTAACTTTGTTCGTGTTTCCTTTAAGACATCCAGACCATTGCCCCAGGAGAATACACTGGGTCACGTTAGGTCTCCATGAATCGACGTCGTGCTCGTGTCACGGATCGGATTGTTCTTTAGGGTAAGTTCCCGCACCCTTTCTAAGCAGTCGTGGGTGGACTTTAATTAAACAAATCCGGCAAGGAGGTGTTGCGAGCCATGTTAATGCTACATACAACCAGCAGGTGGCACTGTGGATACTATAGTGGCCGAGAGACTGGGGATGTAAGAGGCAAAGATGGAAGGGAAGAAGGCTTGGCCTAAGGAGGCCCTCACTGCGAGCCACCCTACCCATCTCTGGGAGGCGGACAGGCCATCTTGGAGGGCTGTGATCCAGTCCGTGGGTGTGGAAGGCTGCCATGGGTTTGCCTTATAAGCATATTTTCTCTGATTTTTAGAGTTTTCTTTCTAGCTGTATCAATTGATATCTGCTTAAACTCCATATACTGTTTATGTTGTTGCCCAGAGCTGAAAAACAAACTTGAAGCTTTTAGAGAAGTTTAGAAATTGCCATTTGCTGATGTTTTAAAACCACAGCATGCAAAACAGAAATTCGAGCCCGGTGTATGTGTGATACTAAGTTGTATTTCATGCTCATAGAATGTTGTCCCTCTGGGGAAACAGGAGGGTTATATCTGTTTAGGTATGTTAATTCCTGTCTCCTTTGGCCTCTGGGTTCTCAGTCCTCTATGGCTTCTGTCTCTAATAATTCTATCTGAAAGAGACTTCTGTATATCAGTTTTTGGAAGACACATCTGAATGGGTAAAACTTGCACTCCTCCAGATGTTCTAGGAGGTAATGGAGTTGAATTCAGAGACCGCAATGACTGTGTATTTGCTACAACAGTGGGGGTTTTCCAAACTTTGGGGCCTCTTTTGTGAGGGTTGGCTCCTGTCTCTTTTCCTACTTTCCAAGACATCGGAAACAAACTTCCTCAGTAGCTTAGACCAGAGGCAGAGGTGAGTCCTGAGGAGGAAATATAATTTCTCTCAATAACCAGTTCCTAAGCTAAGGCCTTTTGGGAACCCTGGTGTTTCTGAGGCACATCTGTGGCCTACTTCTTTTTCTCTCTGCCTCTAGAAATAGAAAGCAATTGTATTCCAATGGTTTATGTTTTTAGAAAGGAGCCAAAAGGGCTGTATGATGCATCCCCAAACCAGTAGCAGATCATACCCTACAGGAGGGTGAAGACCTGGGTAGGAGTTGGGAGGATAACAGCAAAACTAGATTTTAGGGCAGTCTGGCAGAAATCAGGATCTGAAAGTGACAGGTCAGAGTCTTAGGAGCCACTATCCGTTCTCTCAGACCCAGCATCCAGAATCTTCCATATTCCTGCCAAGGCCCCATCCACTGGGAGGCAAGGCAGGCAGCTGGCTGAGTGGCTGAGGGAGGATGCCATGAGTGGTCCTTCCACGTGACTGGAAATTTTGACCAACTGGGGGGACCTGGGAATGGAAACCAGTTTGCTATATATTCAGAAACAGGGATATTTCTGATTCACCAGGGCAGGCTGCTCTCTTATTTCTTGGAACAGATTTCTCTCCTCTGAGCCTGGAGCCTGGGCAGTGCTTGAGCAGCAAAGAGGAGCGTAAGTTTCCTGTCACTTCCTCTTTGGCAGGTTGTGTCTGCAGACACTGGCTCCCATACCCCATAATTACTTTTTCACATTTTTTAATATAGTAACACATGGTTGGGCTTGTGGTGGGGGAACCAAGTGATGCCTCCAGGCCATGAACACTATAAATAACTTCAGGGATCATTTTATATGGTTAGAGAAGGAAGCAGCTTCTTTCTTAAGAAATCGCTCCAAGCAAAGAAGCAGGATTTGGGAACAAATAACTTCCATTTTCCAGAGCCCCTTCGCTTTCTCATTTTCCTTATAGGTCAGAGACTTTATTGGTATTAACTTGTTTTCTCACCCTGCTAGTCTGACACCACTTTTTATGGTCATACTCTATGCTTACTGCAGCCACTTAGAGAAAAGCACGTAGATTTTGCTTATGAATGTGAAACCTTTGGCTATCCACTCCATTCCCCAAGATCTGCTCCTGATCATGAGCTTCCTAGAAGACAGGCACTCTTGCAGGTGTATGTGTTGATTGAAGAGTGGTATTTTTGGAAGGGACTACAAGAAGCACTCTAAAAACAATTCCTCATGTGTCAGGCAAGATTTTTCAACCATCCAAGGCAGCCTCATCTTGGAGCTTCCCAGGAGTAGAAATTTAGGATATTTGTTGGAGAGCTTAGCATGGAACAATCTTTATCATCAACAAGTTTTCTTTTATCTCTACTTAATGGATTTAAAATTTTGTCTGTGGGGGTTGGCAACAGCTGATTATAATTACCTTTTGGCTGCTCTGTATGTTTCAAAAGCCTCGTCTCTAAACTTTTTTGTAATTAGTTAACACCTAAATAAGGTGTTGTTTTCTTTTTTTTTCTTTTTCCCTAAGGAAGTTGTCACCTTATATGTGTTATTTGAGTGGGTTTTTATTTTTCCCTTATATTTTTTATTAGCGCCTATTGTTATATAGATTAATGGGTTCATTTTGGCAGTTTTGTGCATGCACATAACATCCTTTAATCATTTGCCCCAACACCCCACTCCACCCCATTTTCCCTCCTAGTTTCACATGGGGTTTTTTGGAGGTGGGGGGTAGGGGTTCAATATATATAATGATTTTTTATCACATTTTCTGTTTAGTAGAAATCTAATAGGAAAATACACATAGCAAAAAATTCCAAACACATTTTCTAGGTTTCCCCAGAGTCTAAGTTCTTTTATACAACTCATATTTGTGCAAATTTGATCCTCACAATGCTTTTCTGAGGCAGAGAGAGTATTTTGGGTTGTCTTTTTGACATATGGTCGTGTATAACATACTTATATTATACCAAAGGAGGACAGTGGACCAATGAAGGGGATGAAAAAATGACCTCAAATGTACCAGGCATTAAAATACCTTGTTTCTCCCTTAACAATATAATTCACCAAGATAAAAGTATACCTACAGGCAAATGGGTCTTGTTTTACCCCTTGAGTCTTAAGCACAGTGTGGTCATTCTGAGACAAGGAACACAAATTGCAGTGAGAGGCAAGTCAGTGAGGTAGGGCGAAGGACATTTGGGACATGTGGGGAGGGGAAAGCGTGAGATAAACTTGGAGTCTGTCATTGTCCTGGGCTAATATTTGCCATGGTCACAGGACACCTGTTCCCATACCCCAGATTTTTTATCTAATGAGCAAATCTAGAAATATCATCCTTCTGCCTGAAGGAAACTGGGCTTTAGTTATCTTCTGAAAATGCGCTCCTCTAAATGGTCATGGTTCCTTCCTTCCTAAGGACTTGACCTAACAGGTCCCTGGCTGATGGGTGCACCCAATGCTGTGGTGTTTTCATGACCGACAAGCCATGAGAAGACTGTGATTGGGTTGTCGTAAATAAATGATGCCGTTTGCTAATTTTATTTTTAAAGACTTCTCCAGTGCTGAGAATCAGGTAGAGGGCAGGTGTTTTGATGTGGTGGACTGACGGCCACAGTGTCTGTCAAATGGAACTCTGATGGATTCAATAGCAGAGCTTTTCTCCCACGATGCAGCAGCATTCAAGAAGGCAAAGACTTACATCATTTCCTGGGCCTTGTGTCCTGGACTCCTGCACAAGGCACTGTTGGACTTGGTGAGCTGGCCTAGGAACTGCAAGTTCTTGTTAGTGATATGCACCCCAAAAGGCCATCACACAAAAAATCCCATGACAAAGTTAGCTGTTTATAAACAATATTTCCAGAAAATACTTGTACCTGTTTTCTGCCATGCTGCATTCTTTGAGATGATTACATGCTTATGTGAGGGAATGGCATGTCGCCAAAGCCCGAGCTGTGCCTGCTGGGGTTTCAATAGTGCTCATTATGAAGGAGAAGAAGTTTCTATTCCTACCCCTGGAAGGAAAAAGCCACTCACAGATAAAGTGTATGATATGATTACGTTGCTTTAGATAACCACAAGTATTACTTCCGACATGATAAGGGATTGTTTTCTGTCTCCATTGCACAGGGCTTGGCTAAGCCTTTTTAAGAAGAAGTGGTGGCATTTTTGAAGGCCACTTGATCAGTTTGGAACCTGTGGGAGCATGAGGTTACTATGCAGATAAAAATCAACACTAGTTTCAGCTGCCATGGCGACTGCAGTTGGGGGCGGGGCTTGGAAGGAGGTTTGGGCACAGGGAGGCCAAAGGCCTCTTGTGACTCCAACGGGTATTTAGAGACCTTGTGACCAAACACTAAGCATATCAGAGTGTGTTCGGCAGCTTCCTGTGCTAACCTCCTTGGGATCAAACTCATTGAGATAGTTAGCTAGACTGCTCTTCGCGCCTCAGAAGGGTGTTTTCATGAGGCAGAGTCGGTTTTAAATGATGAGGGCGATAGCAATCAGCACCTGGGTTGTCTAGTCAGGATACTAACAGGGGAATCAAAGGACTGATGAGAACTTCATGACTGGGTTGTGGAAAGGAAATTGAGTGCCCGCTTCTGAGGACTGGGTGTCATGCAAGCACAAATATCACCGTTTTTATCTTTTGGTAGCTTTTGGTAGAAAACCTAGACTAGAGGGTTATACTCTATGATGAGTGACATTGTCACGGCCTAACATAAGAAATGGCAGTAACCCTTCTCTGATCTTTTGACAAGGGGTTAATGGATAAATTGTCGACCACCGTGTAAGTCCAGAAAGGGGAGAATCAATGTAGAAACTGAGGATTTAAAATAAGTCCAAAGGCTCAGAGAGTGTTTATATGTATGTATACATGTTTGTGTATATATAGTCAAAAATAAAAACTCCAGGTCATCATTACGACTTGAATATCTAGGTATTCCTATGGAGTATCAGAGCTCAAAAGAGGTCGGTGTATAGAACAGGCTTTTCAGAATGTAATGGGATGGATGTTTGAAGCTTTTTGCACTCTGAGATCAGAAGAGAATGCCAGAGAGAGAGAGAGAGAGAGAGAGAGAGAGAGAGAGAGAGAGAGAGAGAGAGAGAGAGAGACCAGTGTAAGAAAAAAGGAACAAGGGGCTTAATGTCTCCAATTCTCCACTCCTGTTCCTGTGTTTCTGGAGCCATACCCCTTGAATCACATTTTTACAGCCTTCTAAACAGTGGAGAAGTGTGGGGAGATCTTGGGTCTATGAATACTTATCCTGAGTTAGTTTTAACACTATGAATGTCAAGGTTGTTGTTCTCCAGGAAGAACAAGCACCTGTGTTTTGAATGGTAGTGAAGAAGAAACTAGCCTTGTCCCTGAACTTACTATGTTCAAATTTCTTACCTCTGTAAGAGAGGTAGTACATTTGTGAATTTCTCTCTTTGGGATATGATTCCTCAACTGTTGGCAAATGCTTGGGTTATCCAGATGGACATATTCTTCCAGGGACAGGTATTAGGGTTTAGCTTTTTTGAAATTAAAATATCCTCCAAGTGGGGTTCATTGGTGTTTCCCTTACAAATCTCATTGGAAGACCACATAGGAAGTTGCCAGTGAAAAAAATAAAGCTTAGAGATTTCTGGGTAATACCCATGGTTCTTAGAGTGGATCACTGGCCACGGCATTGCTGTGGGCCTGGCCCTGGAGGGCTGCTGTACATTTTTCCATTGTTACCCCTTCTCTTTGGTTCCCAGAACTAAAGCTTGGGTGCACACATAGTTGGAAAGGTCTGTATTAAAGACAGCACTTGCCTAGGGTCTTGTGTGTCATATGCTGAATTTCTAGAGAATTTTATCAGGAAGACTCTCTGACCTTAGCAACTGAGACATCAGAAGCCCTTGGCCATGATGTGCTGAGTGCAGCCTTGTGGAATTAGTCTTACTCTTCAGCTCTCAAGTTTTTTACAAGTTATTTTTCACCTGTCAGCTTTTTTTTTTTTAAGGAGTCATGTCAGATAGAATTCTTATCACTTCCCATTCTGTCTTTAACTTTGTCTCCTGGAGTTTTCCTGGCTATAGGCAGAGACTCCCCCTTTTTTTAGGGGAGGAGAGCGAGAGCTCACCCTCCTCTGGGGTTGTGGCAGATTTGCTGTTCTGGCTGTTGCTGTTCCTTTTGAAAGTGTCATGGGTCACATGACGACTTTCAGGTCCAGATGGAGGAATGATGTGGATAAAAGTATTTAGCAAGAGATCAAAAACTGGGCTGCACTGTGAAATGGCTTGTCTTTCAGAGAAAGCCCATTAGCCTCTCCCCCAGATGTGGTTGTGGGTAACTGTCAATACGGCACCCAGGTGGCACAGTTATCTTGCCATTTATGGCCTGATGCCTTGGTGCCTGCTGCCAGCCCTTCAGACATAGGAAATGACTAATGATGTGGTGGAAATTATGAACCAGGATTAATAAAACTTGAAAAGGAACAGTTTTCAGTGTTTGATCCTCCTTAGAGGAAGTCTGAGTCCTCGGATCTTTTCCCTGAGGTGTTCATCCGATTTCTTCTGATTCCTTGGCTGTTGTGGGGTCCAGGCGAGGGCTAAGAGTGGGGAACCAGATGGCTCAGGAAGCCCAGTGCTGCTCCATCCTTGAAGGTCCAGACGCACACACTGTTCTGCAGTGCATCTGTGAAGGTCCAGGTCACAGAGCTGTGGAACAGAGGAAATATTTAATTTTTAAAGCTTGAACTTGTATGCATGCTCAGGAAGAACATTCTGGAAAGACTTCATCTACTATCTGAGTGATTTCTATGCCTTCTCAATAAGCACAATCATTGGAGCCTGAATGCAATTCATTGAGTTGATTTTTTTTTTTTGAGAATTAAAATGTCTTTTCCTTAAGGCTTACAGTCAAGCTTTCTTTAATAACACAGAGGCCTGTCTCATATCCCTCTTCCCCTCTCAACATCAGACTCCTCTTTCCACATGGAAAAATGAGATGTAGACAAAGGGAGAAATGTACTTCTGTTGTTGTGTGGATGATGAAACAGGTTAAGCTGTTCTAAAGAATGAGGAAAAATCCAAACTCTGGATGAGGAGACTCTGGCTGCAGACCTTTTTTAATACTTTGCCATTGGTGAAGTCCTTCCAAAGTCTTTGAGCCCAAAGTACGGTGGTAGGTCTTAACTTGGTATCCAACAAAGTCTCTTCTTACTCTCATAAAAACACACATATGAGATATAATTTTAAAAAAAGGTGAATGCTTACATTTATAAAATTGCAATAAAAGTGAGATTGCCACAAGTTCTCCTCAAAATATTCCCTCCCCACTTTGTAGGCAGTTGTCTGTTTGCTCTTGCTCTTTTCTGAAGCAGTTCTGGAAGTCCTCTTCTGTAAGTGTCTTTAATTACACTGTCATGGCTGCCTTAATATCCTGAATCCATTCAAAACTTTTACCTTTCTTGGTCATTTTGACTTGGGGAAAGACCCAAAAGTCACATGGTACCAGATTTAGTTAAAAAAGTGGACGAGGATGCTTACACTGTCATGTTTTGATGAGACTGCCTTTCCATTGGATGGTACTTGACAACCGCGTTCCCTGTATTTTTGGTCACACCTCATAAAGACACACAAAAAAATAAAGATACTGGGATAAATTTGTTTAAAATGATGGGTGTCAATTTGAGGGGGATGAATGGCAATGTCTTTTACTATAATACATTTAAAAATTTTAAGCATTTGCTGTATATTTTGATCACCTCCTGTATGAGTTATTTCATCTGTGCCCATCTCCTCTCCCTTGTTTTAAAATATGCTGTCCTGTACCAGAACCCATTCTGGCTGCTCCTGGTGAGTGGCATCATGGGACAGGTCCAGGAGCAGTGGTAGAATGTGACCAGGTGCTGCAGCAGAGCAGTGACACAGGAGAGATTCCTGTGGTGGTAAGGTGTAGTATTGATGCAGGTGAGCAAATCAGAAAAAAATTACAAATGAGAAAATATTTTTAAAACTTTAAAGTAGTAGCTCTTCAATTTATTGAGATCAAACAGTCCATAAAAGAATCAAGGTACAGTGGCCTCCCCAAGGTGAATTAAAGCATCCGTAATCTCAAGCTTGTTGTATAGCTTCACTGGGTAAGGGTGTATATGGGGAACTTGAGTATATGTGTATGAGAAAAGGTATGTGTGTGTGTGTGTGTGTGTGTGTGTGTGTGTGTGTGCACTTGTATGATAATAAGGAGAGGCTTAGTAGAGAAGGCAGGTAGTTGATATGGTTTAGAACTAAAATGTCTCATACGTCTCATGATCAGAGGCAGGACCTGCTTTGGAGAGGAGGGTACTTGGGGCTGTGATCCAGAAGGGGGTGTTCTTGTCCGTGACTCCGCCCTTTCCTCCCTGTTTTCTGATGCCATGACATGAGCAGCCTTCCTTCACCTTGTCCTTCCACCTTACTGTTTCTGCCTTGGAGTTGTCTTACCTTGGACTGAACCCACTGAAACTGTGAGCCAAAATAAATCTCTCTTCTATGTTGTGGATGTCAGGTATTTTGTCCCAGTGGTGGGAAAATGACTAAGTTATGCATTAATTTATAGCAAACTAGCATGAGAATTTGGAATTAGGAAGCCAAGGGAAACTATGATCTTGCTCTGTCCATTGGGTAAGTCCTTTTGCCCTACTTAAGGCCTTATGAAACCCTTAATGCTAGTAACAATATCTGATCTTTTTGAGTACTTATTATGTGCCAGGAGATCTTGTGAAGGTACTTAACCTCTCTGTATCTCCATTTTCTACCTGAACTCCACAGCTAGGAGGAATTGAACTCGGCAGCCTGACTTTGGAGATTAAATCGTTCATTCTACTCTCAGCCTCCCTCAGAATTATTACCCCTCATTAAAGAGTTTGGTAAAGTTAATACTAGCTGGATCCTCTGGGGCTTGGGAAAAACAACTTCTTTCAGGACCCCATCCTCTAGAGAAGAGAAATAGATTAAGAATACTTTCTTTCATTCCATAGTTTTCTCAAATTTTTTTGATGCAAGCCTATGACTGTAATGTCTAGTTGTTTCACTCCAGACCCTTGAGCCAGGCCAGAGAAGGTCAGTATTTACATTTATAGTGAGATGCTAAAGCTTCTTTTGGCTCTTACTTCCAATTGGGTGTTCCTGTCAATTGGCTTTGTGTGATAATGATAAAAATACCTTTAAGCAGGAGTTAATAAATATGCAGTAGTTAATATCGCTTCCTTTGTCCTTGTTATCTTAGTTTTTTTCTTTACAAAATAAGAATGTTTAAAAAACCTGGAAGAACAAAAGTTGAGAGCCAAAATATTAGTGAAAGCATTATCTCCTGTAGCAAGTACTTTATTTTGTCCTCTAGTTGCTGAGTCTTTACCTGAGAAGGGTAAATGGGTAGATGGATAAGTATGCTTGGTTGGAGACACTCTTTCTGGCTCTTGGGAACACTAGCCATGGTAGAATCATTTCCTAAATTGGTCAAGGCCAGGAGAGGTGGAAAGAAAGAAGATCTCTGACACATCCTCTCCGATGTGTGGACATGGATGTGGAGGAGAATTGGATCATGCAAGGCGGTTAAGAAAGGGAGCGAGACCGAGGAACACCACCAGCGCAGAAGCAGAACCGGTGCTGGGCAAAGTTTCATTGAGTGTTCTGTCTTAGAGATTTCTGGGTAATACCCATGGTTCTTAGGGTGGATTACTGGCTGCGGCATTGCTGTGGGGCTCTGAGATCAGAAGGGAATGAAGATTGAACCCAGGACCTTTGTCCCAACATACATCCCTGCTCTTGTTCAATTTCTGTTTTATGACAGGGTCTCACTAAGTTGCTAGGCTGCTCAGGCTAGGCTCAAACTGGCCATTCTCCTCAGCCCAGAAATGCTGAGATTGCAGTCTGTGCCACCATGCCTTACTAGTCTGAAGACATTTTCCTCAGAGGACGTGAGGTGATACGAGGGCAGCCTAGAAAGGGAAAGGAAGTATAGGACATAAGAGGGAGCTCAGATAGTGTAGAACTGTAAGCAGACAACCCCAGCTAGGCTTTGGCCTTAAATGCTTCTAGACATACGTATAGGAGTCACAGGTCTTCAGGTTCCTGTGGTAGGGCTGCCTTGAATTCTTTGGCACCGAGAGCTGTGATTTCCTCAGCAGCTTCCAGTCCAGCGCTGGACAAAGCTGGTCCCAGCTGCTGAAACTGCTGCCCCCTTCTGTCTGTAACTTGGGTTCTGGTCTCTCCTGCTGGTTCTTGCGTCCTGATCAAGCATGTGGCTGGTAGCCCAGGCACCAGGTCTGTGGATCTGGATTGACAGGGGCCCTTGACTCCTGCTCTGCAGCAGTTTTCTTTCTTTGTGGATTGTTTTCCTCAGGTTGGCACTTGAAGGGGTCCAACAATCACACAGCCAAACAGAGATCTTTCATGAGAACAATTGTCATTTGTTTCCCTGTTGGCATTTTTGGAGATTTGGCTGGATAATCTTGGATGTACGTCAGCAGGCATGAGCAGGAATCATTTTAATCCTCAACAAGGCACACAAGTGCAAGGGGATCACGTGAAAAGGGCACAAAGAATTTCTCTTTCTCCTTTCTCCTCCTGAATTCCAGCTGCAGGGGCTTGTGTAACTTCTTGTTGTTTCCTTTTGATCCACCTACCTATTGCAGAGATGAAACTCTCAAGGGATTTGGCTTTGTACATGCTCTGGCCAGATGTGTACTCTTTATTCTTAAGAGAGCTTCAGCCCAGCTCTCTATTGTATGCAGATCCCTCAAAGACTCAGACAAGAAGCATAGCCTAGACTCTTCCAGACCTTCCTTCTTCAGTTATTTATGTATTTGTTCATTCACCATGCTGGGGATCAGGTCCAGAGCCTCATACATGCTGGGCAAGTGCTTTAATACTGAGCTACATCCTCAGCTTCTAGCTCTTCTTCTAAAGCCCTGACTTGAGTTGACCTCAAAGAGGTTACTATTGGATTCTTGACCAGTTTGATTTTATAAAGGCAAGTGAACTTCCCGAACAGAAGATATCTCTGGGTTTTTCCTTCAGGAAAGAATAGTAAAGCTCATGTCTGTTTCATCATGTAAAATGCATTTAGTTCATCTCTGAGAGTTGCCAAGTCCTAATAGTTCCAGCATTGCTGAAAAGTCCCAGTCCAAAGTCTCCTCTGATATTGAAAGCAAACTCTTAGTTGAGAGCCACTGTTTAAAAAAAAAAGAAGTTAAAATAATTCCAATAGATAATGGCACAGAGCAAACATTTCCATTCCAAAAGGGAGGAATGGGGGGATAGAAATAAATTGGACCAAAACAAGACTGAAACCCAGCAGTCCAAACGTTAAATTATATGGCTCCAGGTCTAGCACCTAGTGCCAGATGTGATGAGGTGTGAGATCCACAGGGCTTGGGTGTCCCCAACCCTGTGACCTTGCTTACCAACTGCAGCTATCCCCCGAAGATAGTCCATGTTCCTGGAATCTCTTTCTGAGGACTCCACTGCACCTTCAACTTCACTTTCATGCATTGCTCCCTCAGGGGCGCATTGCCAGTCTCCCTTCCCCCCACGACCCACATTCTTTTGAAATCTTTGTGGAAGCCTCCAGAACCTCACAACTCTTGCGTTTTGCCTGAAAAACTAGCATCAACCATGTGAATGACACCAAGTTCTGCTACCAGCTTAAGCAGTAGTCCAGATTCTTTGGAACTACTGCTGTAGTTGCCTCTGAGTTCCTGGCTGGTTAAACTGAAGGATGTACTTCTCCAGATAAGCAGAGAGCCATAGGGTTCTCTTCTCAAAAGAAGAGTCTTTCAAAAGTGTTTATCCTTTTCTACCCTTGAGCCTATATTGGGTGGGGTCTGGCCATTCCTGAGATGTCAGGATCTCTTTTCTATTATTCTGATACAAATACTTGGCTTCTTTATAATGCTAATATTTTTGTGAACCCAAGCCTCTTCAGTCCTGGCTTCACATGTGCTTCCTTTCAGCTTTGCTTTTTGCTCCCGATTCTCACTACAGATTGGTCTAACAGCAGTGGGCAACTGTCCTGACTTGAAATTTCCTCTGCCAGACTAATCATTCTGTCATCTTTAAATTCAGCATCATATAACATCTTAGGATATGAATATAAAACAAAGACAAATTACTTGCCAGACTGTAACTTATGTGGCATCTGGCCCAATCTCCACTGCAGCTCTCCTTCCCGTCTTTCTCTCACATTGCCCACTTTCCTTTAGCTTTCTGATATGCTGAGCACCTGCCAGAACTGCCCACCAATCTCTAAGGCTTCTCCAGTCTGTATCTCAAAATCTTTGCAAAGTCCTCTTCTCCAGAGGTCTCTGAACCACACGGTTAGGTGGGTATGTCACAGCGACAACCCCATAGTTCATGCTGGATTTCTGTATAAATCACTTTCTGGTCGGTGGGAAAAAAAGAACTGATATGTGCAACTCAAAGGGAGAGAGGTTTATTTTGGCTCAAAATTTTAGAGGGTTGGTTGGCTCTTAAGGCTAAGACAGAAACATCCTGGTGGAAGGGCATGGGCAGAGGAAAGGTGCTCAACTCGTGGCAGCCAAGAAGCAGAGAGGGAGGGGAGGAACTGCCTCTGGGGATGCACCCTTCCAGGTCACACCTCCACACCTCCAGCTAGGACTTACCTCTTCCAGCTAGGACTCCATTCCCAACAGCACATTCAACTGTGCTTCCATCAACTGATCACCTTCTAAAGCCCCACCTCTGAACACTTGAGGTACTTGGGGACCATTTCAGACCTAAATCATAACATATGCCTTTTAGTTTGAATAGGTTTTACCAGACTGCTTTGCTAAACCGCCTGTAATGTTTAATCAACAAAGTCTGAGTACATGCTTTTCTATTAATCTTAGATATGATATGACTTCTTTAAAGTTCTTGTATTCTAAAAATCATGGTATTCTATTGCTACTTTAATTGTACTTTCTTGACCACTACTGTGAGAATTTTATTACATTTATTGACTCTTTACATCATTTATCTGTGACTTTAATCTGTTGCCTATAGTATCTTTTTGCTAAGTGAAATATAGACTTTTTTTCTTTTATACATTAGGATTTTCAGTGTTAAAGTGATTCTTCAACCCTTTCTAGGTTCTACATGGGGTCTTCTGGAGGTGTTTAGTTTTAATTTTTTTCCATTTAAGTCTTCAATATATTCAAAAAATCTTTTGATATATAGAATAGTGTATGATTGTGAATTTTTGTTTCATATGCCTGGCCAATCATACCAATAGTATTAGCAAAATAACTCATCCATGTCCACAAGTTAAATACCATTTTTGTGTACTAAGTCTTTATAGGCATGGGGATTCATTTCTCTATATCATTTGAAGTCTGTTTATCCTTTTATGCACACCATATTAGCTGATGATAGTGGCCTAAATATTATGTTCAGTTATCTTTTTTTATACCTTTCTTTGCTATTTTTGTTTATATATTTTACTTTTTTTTTTTTTTAAAGGGGGAATTGAACTCAGGGCTTTCACCTTGAGCTATGTTCCCAACACTTTTTAAAGAGTTTCATTTTGAGATAAATTTTCACTACAATGTTGCGAATTGGCTGGGCTTTAAATTATGATCCTCCTGGCTGCTGGGTGAGGGAGGATGGTAGTAGTCTTACCTTAAATACTAGAGACAGTCTTATTTTTTAAACAAAGTAGATTTTTCTGAATAAATATTTCTTCATTGGCTATATATCCTTAAATCCATTTCCAGAGACTTTCCTTTGAAAACCTTCATTTTCTCCAGTTTTGACGGGGTGCAAGCCTGGATTGCGCTGAGTTCCATTATGCCACAGTGTGTGTCTTTCCATTTATTCATAAACATGGTTTTATCTGCCTGGTGTAGTGACACTTGCGGCCTTAGTTACTTTTTTTGTCACTGTGACTCAGTACTCGACATCCACAACTCAGGGAGAAAAGATTTATTGTAGCTTACAGTTTCAGAAGGTCTCAGTCTATTCATGGGTGGGTGGCTGGAAAATGGTGGAATCATGGTGGGGCTACAGCTAGAGTTAGAGCTACTCAGGAGACAGAGTTCCTCACAGCATGGTGAAACAGAGAGAGACTGGGTAGAAGGGTGGGACCAGTACATACACAGCCCCAGGTGAAGTCCCAAGTATTCGCCCCTCCCAGCCAGGCCCCACCTCCCAAACCTAGACAGTATCCATAGGAACATGAGGCTTTTGGGGGACACCCCAGATCCAAACCACCACACATGCCTATAAACCTAACATTCTGGGAGGCAGAGGCAGGAGTATTGGAAGTTTGAGCCCAACTTGAGCATGTTAGTAACTTAGCAAGGCCCTGTCTCAAAAAAATAAAATAAAAAAAGAAGAAAGAAAAAGAAAAAAGGCCAGGTATGTAGTTTAGTGTGAAGGCTTTGTGTTCGATCTCCAATACAGGAAACAAGCAAGCAAACAAAAAGAAAAGAAAAAAAATATTCAATAAAAAGTCTATTGAGATTTTAATTATATGTGAGTTTGGGAAGAAGGCCTATTTTGACAAGTCTTTGCACATAAAACCATCACATATTTACTCAGTGTGAAGATTGTGGTTTATTTTCTTCAGATTCTTGTTTATGGCTTTTTTTTATATTGGTTTTGATATATTCTTTATTACTTATTCTAAAATAATTTAATTTTTTTTCACCACAGTGAATTGAAAACTTTCTTCCTTTTAGAGGAAGGAAATTATATATGACAGCTACTGATTTTATGTATTTTTCTTCTATTTTTCTACAAGCTCTCTTATTAATTCCAATAATTTTGTTTAAGCAAGAATAATTTAGAAAAGGATTTCTTAAGTGCAATTAACTGTACATAGCTCAGCCAATGTTTGGAAAAAATGTGCCCCAAATTTAGGAAGTAATAGAAATAGCAATGGTTTAAATGTGTGAGTTTATGTATTAGGTACCAGCTAGTCATTTACATGTTATTTGAAAGAGCAGCTCACATGCCAGGGGAAACTACCTGGGCCTTTATGACCACATCATGTTTTTTCCCTCCTCTTATGCAGTCCCTCTCCAGGGAGGTATCTTATGATGTGCTTTGAGAAACTGATTTCTACGTGAATATTTCATATCTGAATAAAGATAATGACAAATTAAATGGAATGTGATTATAGAGAGTTGTGGCTTCCCTTCGTTTCCTCGCGGCTTTTTACCTTAGAGGAATTTTTGGAAAATTAGAACTTTCTTGCATTGCATTGAATGAAAAAAAATGAAATGGAGATTTCTATGTATTAAGGGCCATTCTCTCACCTTAATGACAGCCAGCCGAGGCCCAGAACGGAGCCTGCCCTCTGCCCGACTTTGTTTTCCCTTTTCTTTCCAGTTCTAGTTTCGCTTGCCCCATTCATTCTCACATCCACCAGTCGTGAGTCCCACCAACAGCTCTGCAGCTGAAGCCAAGCCCCGAGGAAGAAGCTGTTCAGTCTTCACTTCCTGTGGGGAGCAGCAGTACCATGATGATTTTCAGGAACCCCCTGAGTGCCATTTGGAACTGGACTGGGAAAAGGCAACCTTGGAGAGGACAGAAGGATCTCACTGTGAGCACTGTGCTTCCTATACGCTGACCTTCGCTTCTCCTTTTTCATTTCCAGTAATCTTCAAAAGACGGATAAAGGAGGAGGAGGGTTTGGGGTTTCATTTCTCAGTTCCCAGATCTCCTAGCAAGTGCAAGGTGAAGGTAGATGGCCATGTTTTGGGGTGTTTTCTTTAGGTTGGGGGTTTTTCTTCATTGGATGGGCACATCTGAAGGTTTTAATGACTATTTTAAGCCAAAAGGATATATTCTATGCACAGCTGAAGTACCAGCAGGAAGTCCTTCAGAAGGCTCATGAGAGAGATAAGTCTTACACTGAAGTTCATTGATCTGCCAGGCTCATATGCCATGCAAAGGTTGCTGGGAAAGTAACAGTTTAATCAGGATCACTCATTTTTTGTAAACTGGAACTATAATTTGTTTAACAATAACAACAGCCGCACAAGAACAAAAGTATATATATTTTTGTGGCCCATATTTCCAATTTTTAAAGTGCTTTCAGGTATATGTTTTCGCTGGTTCCCTTCACGTCAAATCTGTGATTGAAGGAGGGAAAGGTATGATTATTATGAATTTCTACAGACACAAGATCACGGCTCAGGCAACTTGAGAAATTTGTCTGAGGTCTTGGAGCTAATGTGAAGTGAGGTCAGGGCACCAGCCATATATATTCCAGCTCCTGGCTTGATATTCTTTCCACACTCAAGATTCCAACTTGCTGGGCAAGCCTCAACAAAGACCTGATTTCCTTATGCAGCATCTTCAGTTATTTGCTGACTTAGTGAAAGCCCTTCTGCTAAGTGGGAATGAGGTGTTCACATTTGTAAGATTAACCTGTGCTTGCCCCATAGCTCCATACAGAATCCTGTCACACTGGATATCTTCCATTGGATTCTCTAAACACTACTGCTGCCATTTTCTATCCCGGTCTAGGTCATGAGAAAAGACTTTTCTGGACTAACTCAGTGGATTCTCTTGCTGTGTGCCTTGTACATGGGCATACTTGTAGGAGAGAAGGTTTAGGAAATCAGAAAATGGGAGGAGAGTGGGTTTGGTATTTATTCTGTCCTTCTTTGAGATGAGGAATTCTGGCCAATGGAAAAAGTGTTGATGGTAGATACACCCTTACTTTGATCTTTAAACTTTCCTCATGTGTAGACTAAATGTGGATATTCACAACAATCTCAGAAGATGTGAGCCAGAGATGGTAGAATCTTGCCCATCTGGGTTTCTAGAGGATAGTGTACAGTACAACTCTCACCCCAGCCCTGGCAGTTAGGTTTTATGGATATGAAATAATCTTCTACTGAAAATACTAAAATTTATAGCATGCATACAAGAATGATCTCCACATAGTGGTAGCTTTCAAATTTTTCCTGGTTGTTGATTCGGGGCTTTATTATTTAGCTTTCTGTTGCTGTAACAATAACTCATATAAATGAGAAAAGAGGAAGGTTTATTTTGGTGCACGGTTTTAGAGGTTTCCGTCCTTGGTCACTTGGCTCTGTCACTTTGATCCTGTGGTGAGGCAGCATACCACGGTGGGAGAATGTAGTAGAGAAAGTTGCTTATTTCATGGTAGCTAGAAAGCAGAGAGAGAAAGGACAGGGGCTGAGGTTCCAGTGTTCCCTTCAAGTGTGAGGCTTTGATGACCTAACTTCTTTCCGTTAAGCTCTACCTATTAAGGATTCCTCTACCTTCAAACAATGCCAAGAGTTAAGAAGTAAGCCTTTAACACAGGGACCTTTCACACCCACATGTGTAGATACAGACCTGCTCACTATCTGCACAAAATAACTAGTATTTTACATCATGATTTGATAAGTTTTTGATTCAAAACTGTCATAAAACTCATCTGGACAGATTGACCATGCCATCTGTCTCCTCCTTTCAGCTTTTTACAACATTCATATCCTTTTTAGAGGTCTGTAGGGCCTATGATATGTAACCTGGATGGATGGATAGTTAGATAGAGATTAGATAAAGATACAGATGTAGATATCCTGAGGCCTTGTGAGAAACAGATCTGGGTGTCCTTTTCCTTGCTTTGTTAGTTTTGATTTCTTTTAGCCTAGTAGAACAAGTACATTTCTGATACCATTTTAACTCTAATCTCTCATCTAAACAGGATAAAATAAGGACTCATTGAGATCCTGCACAGATGGTAAATACCTGTTATATGTATGTATGTATCTCTGTGTGTGTAGCTGTTTATCTGTTCACCCCCGACCCCCTCCCAAGCATTCACCCAACCATCTATTTGTATTTGGAAGCAGAGTCCTGTTGTCTTCTACCCCATGAGACTGTTGATTCCCAGTTGATTCCCAGCTCCACAAAGTGTGTAAGAGTTGGTAGACTAACAGGTGGAGTCTTATGTATGTTAAATGTGACTTTCCAGTCAACTGCAGCCCCCTTGTACTAACCTATTGCTGCATAAAAAATTACCACACACTGCCCTTTTGCCACAACAGCCATTCATTATCCCATGGTTCCTGCAGGTCTGAGGACTGGATATGGCTGAGCTGGGTTCTCTGCTCAGGGCCTCACAAAGCTGAAATCAAGATGTCAGCTAGGGTATATTTTTATCTGGAGACATGATTAAGAAAGAAAGTACTTGCTCCTAAGCTCATTCAGTTTGCTGTATTTTCTTCACAGTTGTGTGGTTAAAGTCCACTTTTTTTTAAAAAGACATTGACAGAAACTATTATCAGCAACCAGAGGCTTCTTGTGGGTTCTCATCTTGTGACCGTTTCACAAAATCCTCTCAAAAATGTAGCAGCTGACTTCTTCCCAGACAGAAAGCAAGTCTTTCTTGCTTGGGTTCTTTGACTCTAGACCTTTTAAGGCATTCATCTGATTAACGGGGTCCAAACTAGACAATCTTTCTCTTTTTTATTGTCTTAAAGTCAACTGATTTGAAACTTAACTAAATCTTCAAAAATCTCTTCACCCTTACATGGTATGGTTATGGGAGTGACAGCCCCGTTCTGTGGATTAGAAGCAAATCACAAGTCCACAAGCACACAGGAGAATACAAAGGTGTGAGTCATGGTGAGAGTTCTGCCCACCATACCCCTTCACAGTGGCTTATGTAATGCTAACTCTCTGCTCTGTGGATCCCTTGGATAAACAGAGCTTTCCTGAAGATGAATGAGTGAGATAAATATCAATTCTGAGCCTCATAATACTTTGCCTGCACCAAACCCTGTGTGAATTGAGAAGACTTCAACCTCTGCTTTTTTCTGTGTAAGTGGTTGGGTCGATGCTGCTATTGATAACAAGGCAGAGGAGATATTGAAGCAGAGAATTGGAGATCAGAATGCTCCATCCAGATGAAATCATATTAATCAGCTTCCTATTTTTGAAAGCTTGTTAGAGCTCTTGGGAATGATCCTTAATTTTAACACACCATTGTTCAAATATAGGCTGTTGTAATATATACGCTAGTTATCAAGTTTCTGTAGGCTAACACTGGGAGGAGCCTCTTCCTAAATGCCATGCAGAGTATGTATGTGCATGGAGGAGAGTGGACTGGAGTGGGAGAGAAGACTTGTTTCTTCTGCCACAGATGGTCTTCTCCATTCCTTTAAAGTGTCAGGACAGAAGACTCTGAACAGGGACAAAGAAACACATGAAGAAGTTATTTAAAATGAGTAGATTTCAGGCTTCAACAGCTGAACTAGTTAAGGTACAACTTTAAGACTTGATTCCCACCCCCCTTCTGCTGTACCCTACCTCTAGGTATTTCTTTATACAAGAACTTCTGGGGTTTTGCATTCCAAGATTACCTCCAGATGGCCTGAAGTGTTCTCTCTCAGCCATTTCCCGGCACATTTTTTCTTACCTGGGGAGAGGTACCACAGAGATCAATGCCGATGGTGTTATTGAGGACATTGACCCAGAAGGCACACTCCAGGCCACTGGAAGCATCTGCCTCACAAATGTCAGGCTGGGGGACATCACCAGATGTTAGTGTTGAAATACCATTTAGAAGACAAACATTGACTTCAGGGGCCAAGGGTCACCTAAACAAAGAGCCAGACTGGCAATGAGGCTCAAAGTGAAGGTACAGAAATGAGATTCACATGGCTGTGACTCTGTGGTCCAGCTCACAGCTCATCAGACCTTCTAAGACTGTAGATGCTTCTTGCTTTGGCTTCTAGGCTTGGACTCAGAGTTGCATCTGGCCCAATGTTGGCTGGGGAAAGCGGATGGGGGAGGTAGCAGGGTCTGCATAAAGTTAGCATGCGGATGTTAAAGTAATTTCTTTGTGTAGAATTTAGAGGTGTGTGAAGTAAGAATTTGAAAAAAAATCACTAGAGGATCTTTAGGATGTCTCAGGTTGCGGTATAGTGAGATCATTCATTTCCTTGTGTGCTGAGGATGATGTCCAGGTAGTCTTTCTGAGAATGAAAACAATGCGTCTTCCTTGGCCCCTTTTGGTCTCTGCAGTATCTTGAGTTCTCCCTGCTGTGGAGGTCAGCAGGTTGTGGGGAGGCAGGCAAGTTGTACCTTTCTCATGGCTTCCTTTTGTTCGGCCCCAGTCACATTCTGTTAAGCTTGAAACAATGCTTGTAAATGGTAACACCTTGTAATAATTATCTGGTCAGGTTGAGACTGGGGAAAGCAGTTGGGCCCAGATGGAGAGTATGGGTAGAAATAACTAGGAAGGGGCTGATTTCTTTCTTTTTCAGCTACAGATTAGGATGTGACAAGTGACCAACAAGACGGTAGCTCAGTTATAAAATACCTTAATCGCCAGGCTTGGGAGACTTTTATTCCTTATGTCACCAAGTGCTTTAGTATACCAGGAAAAGTGAATAATCAGAATACCACAGCTTCAGTATTTTGTGTCTGGGTAATGCTGTTCCCAAGGCAGACCTTGATGTAGAGAAGATTTGTGGAGCATTACGAAAAATTACTCTTAAGCATTCTTCACAGATCTGAAAAGGAGTGTGAGGTGGTAAAATGAATAATATTTACATTCTTTTTATTCATCTAGCACACACTGTGTCTTGGCCCAGGTGAAAAGACATGTAAGAGAGATGACAATATATTTGAAACTTTTTAAAAAATTTTAGTAGAATATCTTTTGGAAGGATCCTGGACTTTTACCTTTTTTTTTTTTTTAACTCAAGAGTAAAAGCTGAAAGATTTCACAATTGTCTTAACTTTCCAGGCTCAAAGAAACAAGCCAGTGGAAGAGCTAAGACTAAAAAACTTAGGGTTTGACTGATTTCCTCCAAAGAAATGAATTGCAGTTGAGTTACTTTGTTCTGAGACGTGGAGGAGCAAGTTGATTGAGCCACAGGGATCCAGTCAGCTCCAGGATGACTAGTAGATGCTGAGTGTTGGGCTTTGGATCTGGAATATTCCCCCAGAAGCCTTATGTATTTGAATGTTGTGGAATGCCTATGGATTCCATGCTGTTAGGGCAGGCCTGGCTGGAAGGGGTGGATCCCTGTGGCTTGACCCGGAAGGGCATATGCTACCTCTGCCTTTCCTGTTCACTTTGCTTCTTGTTGCAATGCCATGAGCAGCTTTCCTCCAGCTGGGTCTCTGCCATGTGCTTCCACCACGGCTGGCTACTCACGAATGGACTGAGGCCTTCTCAAACTGTGAGCCAAAATAAACCTTTTGTCTGTTAAGTTGTAGGTGTCAGGTATTTTGTCCAGGCAACAAAAGAGTAACTAAGACACTGAGGAAGGATCAGAATTGTTCACCACAAGGGACACAGAGTGCACATCTATTGGCCCTACCAGGCACACAAGACCTGTACAGTCACTGCTTCCAGACACAGAACTGCATCTTCAAAACCACGTAAGGTGTCCTCGAAAAGCCCAGTTGCTCTAGATCAGAGATGGCGTTTGTGTGTACATCATCCATTCACCCTGTCTTTGCTTCTCGTGTCAGACCATGTAATTTGGGTGGTGCTGACCCCTCTTAATATTCCAGGGTTGGCCACCCAGGAAATGACCTTCTCCCAGACAGTGACTGCATCAGAGATGGGCATGTGACCTGAGCAGAATGAAGGAGCCCAGTTCTTGGAAAAAGAAACTCTGTAAAAGGTTATGGAGAGGAAAGGGAAATATCTTGGGACTCCTGGCTGTTTTCTTGCCGCTGTTCTGGGGATCATGTCTGAGAATGGGGCCAACCCGGGGGAAAGCTGAGTCAAAACGCAGAGAGGCGGCTTCATGCAAACTTGTTTGAGCACCTGGGATCCAGCCCCAGCCCTGACTGAGACCAAACTATCCTTTATTTTTCCTTTAATGAGCCAGCAAACTCCCCATTTATGCTTAACATATTTTCATCCACTTGGAGCAGAGAGCTTTGGGTGACACATGTCCAAGGAGGGAGGTGAAAATGAAGCAGCCTTTTACTGTGTTCAGATACATTTGTTTTTAAAAGAAGAACTTCATGTCTCTATTAATAAACCCAAATCAAGATTCTCTAAGGTTATCCCTATATGAAAGTCTTCATGTTGGGAGGCGACCTTGACCCCGAACATTTGCTTTTCTCTCAGAGATTTCTTTCACATCCTTCTGCTACCATTATATATCCACATATTTTTTTTTTTTAAGAAGGGTTTTTCTTTCCTTTTAGTAAACACATACCCAGGATCTGCAAGGTTGGCAGTGAAGGGAGAATCTCCCGGTTGGGGGGGCCAGCTGGACCTCGTAACCTCAGTGCCTGTTCTGGTGTTTGTCTTTCACTGATATCACTGAAAAGAGCCAGCATATTTCCCCACGGGCTTATGTTGAGCAGATGAGGGAGAGGGCCTGCCCCCCCCCCCCCCCATCTTTCCTGTGACCCAGCTCCTTGTCGCTGTCCCAGCCTTATGTATACAATTGCACAACCTCGCTGTCTGCTCTGACCACAGCAAAGCCAGGCTGGACAGAGGAGCAATTACTGCGATGACGCACTTCCGTGCTGTCCTGCTTCCTTTTCTCCTCTGCTCCTGGTAGGTGACTCCTCCCTTCAACTCCTTGTTGAAGGTTTGTGTGTTCAGCTTGACCTCCTTGAGAACGTTTTGACGAACCAACGAGGTCTGGAGACATAACCCAACTCTGCTTCGTCCTTACAGAGCCCCCGAACACACTGATCCCAACAGACTCTTGATGTGATGTATTGTCTGTGGCAGGTAAATGTGAGCTCTTATGTGACATTGTCCACTTGGATACAATTAGTTCTGTCACTCTTCAGTCTGTCCTAACACTGGAAACACACCAGCAGAGCTCCTTACTGAGAAGTTCTACTGGCCATGTTGGAGTCAGTGAAATGTGTCTAGTTAGGTGCACTTTGAAAAGGCAGTTTTCAAAGTCTGGCTGATGTACGGCTGAGCTGGAAGTCACTGGGCCAAGACCTCAGGTCTTAGAGACTCAGAGTCCAAACTGTACTCTCCTGGTTTCAAGTTTACTTAATAATGTATAGATTCTTGCTTCCTATGACCTGTTTCTTTTGGTTAGCCCTTGTTGCATGACAAACCACTCGTGTAGTTAGTGGCTTAAGTCAACAGTGATTTAAAACTTCTTGGGTCTGTTGTCCGGCAGTTTTGCTTCAGGAGATATCAGCAGGGACCCTGTGACAGCTGGTGGCCAGATTGTCTTTGTACTGAGATATCTGGATAGTACTAATTGTCATTCTGTTACTCACAAACTGCTTCAACCTTATGCAGTCCATATACCACTCACACTGTTAAAGTTTTTTCTTAAAATGCAGATTACTTTGTAATAGAGGCTTAAAAATTAGGGACAGATCTAAAGCAGGAGCCTTGTATGTTTCATGTATTATTTGCATACTTTCAATTTTTGTATGGATTAACCCTGGCAACGGTTGAGTCTCCTAATTACAGGGTTAGGTCCCTGGGGGACAGAGGACACTGCTGTGTCCAGTGATAATCCTGCCACAATTTACTGTGAACTTACAGCAGCAGAGAGCTTTTCTGGATTTGATGGTAGAATGGCATATTTATTTTCATATTTGTTTCCTTCATAGGACCAAGTTCACTGTTGCTGGTAGATGGAAGTAGTAGAAAAGTGTAGTAGAATGGCCTGCATGTAGCAGTTCTCATAGGTGCTTCATGAATTAACATGCTCTTCCACCCATTGGATCACAGATCCAATCAGACTTCGTGAATTAGCATACTTTTCCAGCCATTGGATGATAGTTTTATGATCCAATCAGACTTTACTCTTTTAGTACATGTCCTCTATCAGCGAACCCTGGGCAAGTGGGTGCCTGGAGAGAGATGGACATGTGTGGACGTGGATGTGAAATTATGACGTTGGTTGTCCACGTACCCAGAGCCTTATAAGTTTCTACTTATTACCTTACCTAACTTTCTGGGGAAGACACATGGCTGCTAAAGGCAAATGGTCAGTATTTACTTGACACATCTGCCTATATCCTTCTAAGTGTTTCTACCTTATTGAGCCAAGATAAAGTGGAAACATCAAGAATACGCCCCCCATATTGGGGAGAGAACAGGCTAAACTCCATCTCTCTCTACCCCTTCCCTTTATTATTTCAGATCCTCAGAATTTTCTCCCCAAGATTCCAGGAAGCTTGAGTCTCCACCTTGGTAAAACTTAGCCAGAGCAAAGAGAAGTAATGTTGGTAAAGGGAATTGTAAGTGTTGTTTGTAGCAAAGGCGCCAGGAGATTTCTTGACATCTCCAGTCGTATATATTTGTGTGTGTGTGTGTGTGTGTGTGTGTGTGTTTATGAATTGTGAATGGAGAACAGTACAATATTTCTCTAGAATTTTCCAGAGTATTGTCTACTAGTGTCGAAAGGGTATTAGTATACATCTTTTACAACATGCACACCTATCAAAGCCGCAAGAACTCCTCTGATCGGTTGCCCAAGGTGCCCATTTCCCAGTCTCTTCTTAGGACAAAACAACCAACTGTTAGGATAGAAGCGGTTGTCTGGTTCATTATACATTGGGCATATGGGAATATAATGGTGCCTGAAGCTTTTTAGCTGAAGGAGACTTCGGCCAAATCCATTTCTGGAACACTTCTGTGTAGACCCTGTATATGTGGCCCATACTGAGCAGGCTGTTTACAGTTTCTTTGTTAAACAACAACAACAAAAAGCATATGGCAGCCAGTTGTCTTGTGCCCTTTTCAGTTGGAAAGACATGTGGCAACTATCTCTCTGGGTCTGCAGATGTGGGTTCACTGAAGCTAAAATAGTAATGTGCATCAGCAGAATTTTCCAATCTACACCACTCCATGGTAGCGTTGCTTGTGGCGGGAGAAGTTTGTTTCAGTTTCTTTCTATATAGATTAAATTACTGTTATTTGTGTATTATTTACTCAAAATAGAGGCTTAAAGGGGCTCTTATCTTTTGTGGAATGATTTAGTCAGTAGCTTGTTAAATGTATTACGGGAACTTTGTTGCAGGGCTTTAAAAAGAGTCATTTTGCAAAGAAGCCTTGTAACTGAGAAATTCATCTAGTTGCTTAAAAATAATTAAGGAGCAATTAGCTGCAAACTTAATTGTCTCAAGAAACATGACTAGTTGCTAATTAGAGGTTTCAATAGCCAAGTCAGCAGTTCCAGAGCCGGTCTTTAGGGAGCTGGTCGATCAAGTGTTGGCAGTCAACAGTGTCCGCTAGGCTGTGGGCTCGGACCTGGGTGCCCTTGCCCTAGAGCTGTCACATGTTGTCACACCACTGGCTTTTCACTCACCCCATCAAAAATAGCATGAAGGAAGTTCATTTTAAAGAAATAGAGTCTTAGAAACTAATGAAAGTTTTGAAATAATAGCCATTCATGTTTCAAGTATAGTTAAAAACTATGTATGCCTACATAGTTAAATTTGGTACAGATAGCTCAGCTTTTGTGCTGTCTTATCTATAAGGGGAGTGAAGAATGCAGTAGGCTTAATGGTATGCATATGTGCTCATACATGCATATATATTCAGGTCAATAATATGGCCATGTGAGATCAGAGCAGTTGGCTTAGAGTCTTCAATTTTATTCCCCCTCCCCTTTGAAAAATACAAGCAAATCTAATAGAGAGTGAGTTGCAAGACCGTAAAAAATATTCTTCTAGGTTTGTGTCTACTAATAGGCAGTCTATGGGAAATTTATTTCTGGGCTTTACTCTGATGAAAAAAGAGTAAACAGCTAGGGTGATGGTGAACATTAACTCTGTCTAAAAGGAAATCAACTCAGCTCCCTTATAAATAAATTAAATGTCCGAATAATATATTTTGGGCTACCTGAGAAGAAAAAAGGTTAATAGTGTCCAACATTTATAACAGATGTGGATACAGATATGCTCTGTATTGTTTATGTAAGGTGAATGGCACTGATGAAAGCAAACCATGGAAGAGAAACAGGTGCAGACAAGTTGAAGCTGGAATTCTACTTCATTTGAGAATGGAAATGACTGGTTGGGGGCGTAGATCAGTGGTAGAGCCCTTGACTACATGTACAAGGCCCTGGTTTGATCCCTAACACTGAAAAAAAAAAGAAATGCAGTATAACAGATATATGTAATTAAATATAAAAGTGGGGAGATGAAGAAAACCATCATGTCACTAGTTGGATAAGGAAACCAGACATATCTTGGATAAAACCATTTTCTCTTACTACACAACTTTTATATTGTGAGAATATGTATATAAATAAGTGTTGCCTAGATTCTCTACCTTTTTATTTATGTTTATACATAGATTTAGATGTCTTGCTGGAACTATAGAAGTCTCTTTTGTGACAAATCTTTCCCTTCATTCTTTACTTATCTGTACTTTACTTTCTCTTTGGCAGTTATCTCTCGGACTGGATTAGAGCCTGGCCTAATACAGAGTAAAGAAATTCCAGATTTTGTCTTTTTTCCATTTTTTTTCAGAAGCTGAAAACAGGTTAGAAAAGACAGTAAACTAAAGTATGGTGTCAGAATTCATTAATTCATCTAGGATGCACTGGCTCTCTGATCAGAATCCATGTTAGCTGTACCTAGAAACAATGGGATCATTTTGCAGAGTAGTGGAAAATGACCCAGTGGTTTGGCGGACTGCCAGAACAATCCTTCAAAGCCAGCACTTGCTCCCCTTATCGTGCTGGTGATATGGAACACCCAGGTTCCAAGGTGCAGAAGAGGCAGTGGATGAGTGGGCATTTGCTACCTGAGAAAAGGAATGGAGGTGGCCACTTTCAGGACACCACCTATCCTGGTAAGGAAGACTGGGTCTGCTGGTGGAGATAGGTCTAGTCTGAATTTTATTACAAAGAAGTTAATTCCTGGAGCATTTACTTAGGAGCCCATCATGACTACTTTATTATTTCTAGGTGACAGAAATAAAATTAGTACCACCTTCTGGGTTTTGCTCGCCTCAGCTAATGGGCTGACATGTCATTTGGCCATGAGCAGGCCCACTCATGGGCTGCCTTTTCCCTTGGCCCTTTTTCTGGACTCATCTCCTTTCACTCTGCATGTGTTGCCTAGGCTCTAGACACCTGGGCATTTGTCTTGTTTGAACAGACCAAACTGGTCTTGAGCTCAGGGTCTTGGTATTTGCTATGTTCTCCTTCTAGAATGTTCTATCCCAGTTCTCCAGTTCCCCTTGGCACACTTGCCCTTGTTCCCAAATCACCTCCATGCACCATCCAATCTTCCTCTGTTGTTTTGCCTTACTTTATGTTTTTACCTTCTGAAATCAACTTGCTTACTTCTTTGCTTATATACCTATTGGTTATCTTTCCTGATTCCTACCACGTAGCCCTCAGTATCTAGAGTGCTCAGCTCAGTGGATGGTAGACAGAGGTAATCAATTAATATCAACAGCTAACCTAAGCCTAGAATTCATTCCCACTTCACAGAGTTCACTCCTTTTGGATAACCGTGCTTCCTGATTGCTGGAGGTTTTCTGTTCAGCATTCTAAATTAAAAATATTAGTGGTAGAACAAATAAAACAACCTTTTTATTGATTTTCAAAAATGTTGAGGAAGAACACTGAGGATGGGAAAAGAGTAAAAAGCAAGAAAAATGTGCTTAATTATGAAGCACTGGGGATTTCTTTGTTACACCTTCCTGGCTGTCCATGGCCAGATGTTTGTTGGAATAGAAATGGCTTTATTTATCCCCAAGCTGTTTGGTCTTTTCTTTTTATCATGAGAAGGCTTTTGTGTTGGGAAGGAACTGTAGACTTCCTGCTTACTCCAGCATGGCCATCTGTTAGTCACACTGACATCTCTCCATAGACTTCAAATGACTACTTCTGGTACAAACGGAAATACATTGCCTGTAAGGGGCCAAGGAGGAAAAAAAGTTTTTCCATCGGATGTCCTTATAAGGAAAGCATGAGACATGTGCTTATAATGTGCAAACAACTATTACTCTGAACAAGAATTATTAGCATGTACTAACTTTGATAAAAATAAAAACTAAATCATTTCCATTGATAGAAGCCGTTTGTTTTTCAACTGGGATATTCATAAACTTCAATTATAAAATTAATGACAGCTGCTAAGAAGTGACAGATCTGGTCTCCACATGCACGCACTGGAGTTACCCCCTTTTAATGCCCATTTTAAGACTTCCTTTTTTATAGGACTGAAGTAATTTAGAAATGATAAGCTTGTCCTTTTTATCTGTGCTATTTTTACAACCTTCTGTAAATTAGGCAACTCATTCGATCTGAATTGTTTGCCCTTTGCTTTTTGACTTGTTTGTCTTATACCTATTGCCACATGTTTCATCTTCCTGGTGACAGCAGCAGGACTTGGGTCATGAAGAACCCGTCGGTGAAAAAAAAAGGGGCTTCTCTTGTAAGATCATGTTTTTATAATCAGTGATATTTCCTGAATCTGCATAGTGGAATCAGAATAATACTTATATTCAGACTTTTATACTAAAAAAAACTTAAATTACTTGAAAATAATATCAAAATATATCTTCGTACTGGGGATAGAATGCAAAGCGTTCAGATTGAGCTACATCCCAAGCCCATTTTTTAGTTTTTACTCTAAGACATAGTGTTACTACACTGCTAAGTTGCCTAAGCTGCCCGCGAACATGTGCCCTGTCTCCGAGAGTGCTGGGATTACAGACCTGTGTCATTGGACCAAATATGTCTTCGTGCACCTAGTTAAGTGGGACTTCTGGTTTGGAAAGAACATTAACGTTGTGTGGGAACTGGATGGAGGGGTAGTAAATGAAGAAGTTTGTCATGTATTCTTCCAGTGGCTCATAAGAAGGACAGTGCTAAGGCGTGTCCAGGAGAACTGTGCATAGCTGCTAAAGCGATGCAGTGACGTAGACCTAGGTTTCCATTTGATGTTGCTTTGAGGACGCATGAATGGAAATTAAATTATTTAGAAGTCTAGGTCATCTAGGAGAGGGCTTTAGTCCCTGGTGTTTGGTTCACAAGAAGCATATATCACCCTGAGAAGGCAGCAATCATGGCACCAGAGAAAGACCAGTGCTTCCCAAGCTCTTGCTTCTTTGGACTTAGTGCACAAAGTGACAGCCCAAGCCCCTATTACAGTCAGGTAAGTTTAGGAAACATTGTTTCCTGCATTTCTCCTATTGGAGATTCATATTAACTTTAACTTACTAAAGCTTATTGACTTAATAAAGATATCCTGCAGCAAAGAAGGCTGTTTGGCTTTATTAACTAGCATTTCATTTGACAACGAAGCCCCATATTTGCCAAAAACCTATGGATAGTCCAAAGGCATTCACTGGTGTTTCATGGAGGCAGGTTTCAAAATTAAGAAACCAGACTGTGTTGCTCACTTCCCCTGCCCCTCGCTGTTGAGTTTCTGTTATTGAAAGATTTATCCCTTTGTACTCTAATGGATCTTTTTGCTATTATGGTTTGGATTTTATGTTTTCCAAAGACCCATACGTTGGTTTGGTCATGAGTCTGAGTGCTGTTGGAAAGTTGTGGGACTTTTAAGTGGTGAGACTTATTATAGTTAAAGGAAGTTAGAACACTGGGTGTGTGTTCTTGAAGTAAATATCCAGATCTTGACCCCTTCCTTTCTGTCTTTTTCTGTGAGGTGAGCAACTTTACTCCACCAATCACTCCTCGCCAGGTTCTGCCTCATCATAGGCCCAAAACACAGAGTCAATGGATTATGGACACCTTTGAAACCATGAACCAAAATAAAACTTTCTGCCTTATAATTGGTTATTTCCATGTTATGGTTTAAAGCTAAAATGTCCCCCTAAAAGTTATGAATGTTTGGAGGTGATTGGATCGTGGAGGTGCTATCCCCATCAGTGGGTTCAGAGCTATCATGGTTTGGATCTGGAATGTCCCCCAAAAGTCTCATACATTTGGTTTTTATGGATTGTCTATGGAATCATATGCTGTTGAGAGATTGGGGCCTAGTCGGGAGGGGTAGATTACAGGCATGTAGTGGGGGCTTACCATATCAGGATGCAGGAGGGCCTGATCACTGGGAGGAGACCTGGAAGGATATATAAGCTGCTTCCTGCCTTCCTTGGAAGACCAGACTCAACTTGCCTTGACTTGGCTTCCTGTTTATAATGTCGAGGAGCTGCCTTCACCTCTGCCTCTGCCGTGTACTTCCACTGTTGCCCCTGAATTGACTGTGACCTTCTGAAACTGTGAGCAAAAATGAACCTCTCCTCCTCTAAATTTGTAGGTGTCGGGTATTGAGTCACAGCAATAAAAAAGTAACTAAGACCATAGCCAGATGTGGTATTAGGAGTTGGAGACAGGAAAGTTGATGTTTTTGATTTGTTTTGTTGGTTCTTGGCTCTCCCCATTCTGTCTTCATCCTGGCTGCCACGGGATGTTGCAGCTAGCTGTTCTGTGCTTGTCTTTATCACGCCTCTGCTGCTCTGGACCCAGCTGATTCTGTACTGGGCCCACTGGAAATTGTGATCCACATAAACCACTCCTTCTTTACATTGTGGATGCTGGGGATTTTGTCCTAGTGAACAGGTGAGAGGCCGATACATTCAGGTATTTTGCCACACTAACGACAAGTGGACCAACACAACTGATTAGAAAAACTGTAGAATATGAAGGTTGAAAGGCCACTTAATTACAATGCACACCTAAATACAGGTCATCTAAGCAATCCTCCATTGGACATATAAGTTATCTCTCTAAAGGTCTCATCCAATGATTGTTTCTATGAATTTCAGGTCTTCTCCTCAGTATAAAAATTCACTAATGCCAAAACCCTCACACCATTTCCAGATCTCATGCCTCCCTGAGCTGCTTCTTCCCCTTGGGACTCATCTGTCTTCAAGGATGGCCCAGGACACAGTGACAAGAGGGCGACAGCAGAAGCAGATCTTTCTGAAGTACTAACTGCTCTGCAAAAGCAGCCTCAGTCGCCTCTACTACATCTCATGGTCTGGGCCTCTCACACACTTGGCTCTGATGACTGCTTTGTCCTTTGCCGGGTCCCCCACACGGCTCTCTGCCCACCCAGACTTCTTTGCCAAGGTAAAGGGAACATATAATTGTAAGGGTGCATCCTCTTCAGTTTTCTTTTCAGGAAAATTCACACATGAGTGTTTCCATCTGGTGTCTGTGGTCACAGCCACGTGTTCTCTGGGAATGAGCCCACCCATCTGCAAATGGGTGTGCAAAGCTGCTTTTCTGTTACTTAACCCTGCCTGGGCCATGGTTGGTGAACTGGTGATAGAGATCTGACCCCAATAGGCAGACTGGATTATCTTTCCTGATGACTGGTGTTGGCTTCTGATGATTCTACTTACTCCTTCCTGGGGCCAGATGTCTGTATGGCCAGGAGCTGTGAGGATAACCAGTTGTGTGGAGAAACTGGGAAATGATTAGAGAGAGATGAGGCCAAGTCAGATGTGTAGGGAGGAGAAGCAGGAGGAAGGAGAGATGAAAGAAAGACAGAAAAAGAGAGAGAAGAAAGAGGAGAAAGAGGAGGAGAGACTAGCTTCCTGTTCCCATTCTCTACGATGCCTGTTGAGTCTCCTGCCTTTGCACTGCCTGCAATACTACTGATTTGTTTTGTGTGTATTGAGGATTGAACCCAGGGCTATGCCCCCAGCTTCCTGATTCTTTATAATCAATTCTATTTTTTTTTGGCTTAGGTGAAATCTGATTTGGTTTCTATTTTTCACATTAAAATATTTTTGACAAAAAGAAACCTTAAGATCTCAAAGTTCTCAAGAGAATTCGACAGTGAAGATGGGTCTTATCCTGTCTGCCCTGAAGGGGAAAAACATGAAGACCGTTCCCTTCACCTGTCCATTTCCTTCAACTCAGCACTTCACCACCCTGCTGTCAGTTATGTAGTTTATTAATTGGTTCCTCTTCCATGCCTCTACGTAAGCAGATCCCTCTCCTGGAGTGCCATTCCCTGTCCCTTCAGTCAGTCCAATCCCACCTTTCCTTTAAGGATATAGTTCAGTTATTTGTCTCTTCTGAATCTCTCTCTGATGGTTCAGTAAATGTTTTATGAATAGTAATATCTAATCTGACTGAAGGAGCAGACAGAAATATTGTAGAATATTTCTGTCAGCTGAGAGGAGGAAGTGGTAACTGAGGAACAATGTGTACGTGGAGTTGTCCCACCAGTCATGGCGAAGCTGTCAGTCTCTGTCTTCACTGCAGCCATCAGGGCAACACTTGCCTCACAAACAATCTGGAACCACTGAAAAATTTCCTTGACTCTTTGGGACCCACTTCTAAAGCTATGTTTCAGGAGATTGTGGAATTTCTCTTCCAGAAATTTAAAACAATGAGCACCTACCTTTCTGGTATTCCTTGAAAGAAGGAAATTCTTAAACCCCTTTGTAGCTTTTGTGAGAATTTTCCCAGCACTTAGTGTATAGGTATTCTACAGATATTTGTTGAATGAGAAAAGGAAGGGAGGAAGGCAGTGTCCCTCTTTGGACCTCAACCATTGGGCAAGCAATAGGCTGGTTGGCAGTTATTTTTGGAGAAATGATTTATTTGCTGGTTGGAAGAGGGGCCAAATTTATATTTGGTGCATATAGAAAGGCACAGAATTCCTTCATTTCTGGACCCAGGCAACTAAAGGAGATTTCGAGTTGATACAGGCACAAGCAGGCCCAATGCTCACAAGCGGGAGCCACTAAAAACAGCCACCACATTCCCAGATCGCCGTCCTCCTCGCTGGGGAGCTGGCATTCCAAGCTCCCCACTGCACATCTCCACCGTCAGCCGGGGGCCAGGGTCTCTGCAGTCCTGCTGCCATGGCATGCTGAATACTGAAGCGAGTAATGACCACCCAGTTTATCTTTCAAGCTCTTCTGGGATTACTGTCACATGCAGAGAGCAGGTGGCCTGTTGGAGGTTTAAGGAGAATCTAATCAAAATCTCTTAAGTGACTAAGAAGGAATGGAGGCCCATTT
>PVKB01000133.1:560372-692185 GCA_004027205.1 Ctenodactylus gundi
AAAAAAAAAAAAAAAAAAAAAAAAAAAAAAAAAAAAAAAAAAAAAAAAAAAAAAAAAAAAAAAAAAAAAAAAAAAAAAAAAAAAAAAAAAAAAAAGAATTAAAAAGGAGGGTCGTAGGGAAATAGCTCAGTGCAGAGGTCCTGGGTTCCATCCTCAGTATCAGAAAAAATAAAATCGTACCTATAGAAGGTGTAAGGAAAATGTCAACAATTCCAACAACAAAAAAATCTCCCCGTAGAGTGTGAAGTAGTACAGAGCGTGGGCAGAATGCCCGGGCGCAGTCATCCAGGACTCCACAGCTCTGCCCCTCTGGGCAGGACGGGACCAGCGTTTCTGGGCTGTGTGATCAGAGCGGGGAGCAGGGCCAGGGGCCCAGGGCCAGTCCCGCAGCACCCGGGCTTTCCCTTCCCTCGGCGCTGTCTTCGGGATCCCAGTGGCTGAACGTCCCGCGCGGAGATGAGCCACGCAGTCGGTCAATGGGCCGGCCAAGCTCATTGATTTTTTCAGGAGAGGAAAAGACTTTTTTCCCCCCCATCTCAGTTGGTGTTTATGCTTAGTCATTTGAACTGAATTAAATCCTGGCAGAGCCGTCTGGATACGCGGTTGAGTGATTTATGGGTAACCGGGGGAAGGAGATGATTGCAGAGTTACTTCCAATGCGCAGTCACAGAACAAATGCTGCTCCCTGCGTTCCCGTCACTCAGAGGCCCTCGGGCCGGAGATCTCGCCGGCTCCCCCAGCCGCGGACCGGACGGGTCGCAGAGCCATGCCTTTGGAGGCCTTGCAGACTCCGCCGTGGCCCGCGGCTACCCAGCCTCCGTGGCACCATCGCCAGGCCTCTCTCCTGCCCCGTTTTAACTATCGCTACGTAGCATTGACATCGTAGATTTTTCTGTTTGGAAAAAAAAAAAATCTAAGTTTCCATCAATGCCGATGAAAACCTTCGGCTTTCCTGATTCGCGTGTTTCTTTGGTTAGGGTTATTGCAACCGAAATAGGTCCAAAGTACAGCCTGGCTTCTAAGTTAGTTCAAGTGCATGAAATTAATCAAGCACTGAAGAGGAGGTGCATGCTCAGATCCAGCGGGGATGCCCCTGACAATTGGGGAAAAAAAAATACCCACAAAACGTTCAGAGCGTTGATTTATCAGCAGACCAGACTGGAGCCCAAAGGAGGTGGGTAATGGAGGATTGAGTTCCTAAGATAATGTCCTCGAGACTGCAAAAAAAGTGAGTGCCTGCCTGAGGTTTTTTTGTTTGCTTTTTGTTTTTATTTTGGTGTCCTTTTCTGTTTGAGCAGCCGGGGATGCTGTGTTATGAACACCCCAGATCCGTGTAGTATCAGGAAAGCCCCATGTGGAAAGTTATGGGTATGGCCGCAGTCTGGTGAACCACAATTGAGACTGTAAGCAAGAGGCCGGACGTTGCTTTCAGAGCTGCGTGATGGCTGGCTTTCTGTTTCGTTAATAAGGAAATGTTCTGTGGTGGTTTTCATGGAGGAAACACTGACAAAAATTACGCTCTGGATTCACAGTGTTCCCGGTCTTGTGAAGGCAAAATGAACGTCCAATTTATTTGGAATTACGTCCCCAGGGCGTCGTATAATACCTGGCCCGTGGCATATACTCATTTATAAATATTTCTTATTAATATTTATTACAAATAATGATGGAATCACTAAGATTCATAAAGCTGTGAGCATTTCCAAGAGAACGATACCACAATGGGACTTGAGTTACTACTAGATATTTGACAGACCTAGACCTACAGCGTGAAGAGACGGAACAGCCACATTTGGTTCCGCTGTGTTGCTGGGAATCCACAGCAGAAATTCCGGCGAAACCTCCACAGCAGCTGCTTTTGCCATTCCGAAAGATGATTGCAAAACATATGCAGTACTGTTTCTCTAGAAATGAGCGTGTCGGCACATCTGACCTGTTAGCTCATTATTTTCTTGTTAGTGAAGAGAAACCATCTTGGGCCACATATAAACTAAGTAATGTACTTACTGTACATATATAAGTATATAACTTTCTTTTCAAAAATTTTCATTATATTTTAATATATTCATCTTACCATATATTTTAAAAAGTCATGAAGAACAAAAGAAAATGCAGGTTGGACACACTTGATTTACTGTCTCTATTCTATAATAACCACAAGGGTCAACCTACAATATCTTGCTATGTAGAATAAAGACAGTTTGGATAGTCATTAAAAAATGTGTAATAGCATGCCTGTAATCCCAGCACTCGGGAGGCTGAGGCAGGAGGATTGCCATGAGTATAGTGAGTTCAGGACAGCACGGGCTACAGAGCGAGACCCTGTTTCAAAGTAAATAAATAAATAAATAAATGTACATAATAAAGGCATTTACCTTAGATTTATGCCAGCATTCATGGAATCTGTATGTAGATAAGTTTGAGAACTCAAATATGCTTTTCTATTTCCATTAGATCAGAGTCTGTTTGCTGAAAGTGAAGACTTTTTTTTAAGCAAGATTTTATACTTCCCTACTATGTAATTGGTTTATGTGGCCTACTTTATGGGTCTTGTTTTTAAATCATGGCTTGAAGGTATTTGTGGATGATGGGCATTTCGTACATATTTGCTGGGTGATGGAGTGGGCATAGAGCAGGGCAACAAATCCGAGGATGTGCTGATTGGCTGCTTGATATAATTAGAAGGAAAAAGGCTTTTCACTGCTATTAACGGGGCTGGAGGAATGGCACAGCAGTTAGAGCCCTTGCCTAGCAAGTGCAAGGTCCTAAGTTCAGTTCCCCAGCACCACATAACAGCTGGGTGTGGTGGCACACACCTGTAATTTCAGTGCTTTAGAGGCTGAGGCAGGAAGACAGCTATGAGTTCAAGGCCAGCCTGGGCTAAACAGTGAGTAAACCATTAATATTATGACAAAGGGGGTAAAGCATCCCTCCACTTCTTTCAAGTTCCAGTAAAAGTTTCAGTAACTACTAAAGGTGAGGTCAGTTGCTTCTCCTAATTATCTAATATCTGCCAGGAAATGCAACCTGGATATGTTTAGCAGTGTAATTCTGAAAGTAAAGTTGAATGAAAAGCCAAAGTCCCTCATTAAGCCTCCAATGAAACCCTTAAGCTTTGGCCCCTACCGTGCCACTCTTACTCCTAGCTCCTTCTGTTGGTGCGTCTCAAGTGTGCTGCCGGGGCGGGGAGTTGTAAGGGGGGGGAGGGGCGAGCGGGAAGTGACCTTCAGCAGTGTGTCCCTAATAAAACAGGGTATTTCACCATTTTCTGGACATAGAGTTGCAATGCAAAGGAAAATATTACCTGTAGGGTGTTTTTTTTTTTTTTTTTTTTGAAGACTGATGTAGACCTCTCATCCAAACACCTTGGGAAATTGAGGCAGGAGGATTGCAAGTTTGCATTCAGACTGGGCAACTTAGCAATTTAATAAGACCATGTCTTAAGATAGAAATAAAAAAAAATGGCCTGGGGATGTAACTCAGTGCAAAGGCCCTGGGTGTTCAATTTCTGGTACTGAAAAAACAGAATTAGAAGAAAAGAAAGACAGAACCATACCTTGGTTTTGAGGTTTAACAGGATACCAATGTCAGTAGCTGATACTGCTGTGCAGGTGACAGTGGCCACCCTCAGGATTGCCTGGCAACCAGCTCACATCCATCTTCTGGTCCAGATTCAGGTGGCAGCAGTAGGCTACAGTTGTGACCAATGACCAGACACATGGGTCATGAGCCAACACTCAAGATTTGCACATGTTTTAGAGAAAATGCAGCCACAGGCATTGTGTGCAAAACAGAGTGAACACAGCATCATTAAGCTCTGAAGTTGGGCTTTTGAAGTTCATTTCCATCACTGGCAATTACTGAAATACTTATTTTAAAAAGATCCCCTTTTTGAATTTGATTTCTTTTGAGAGAAAATTAGAAATCAATCATGCTAGATTTCCATTTAATGAAGTGCTTTGGTAATGTGGAATATTGCTTTCCTGACGCTAACATTTTTTAAACATCTTCTGTTACTTCTGATTTCAAGTTGGACTTGAGAGAAAGGTCACAAGTAGGATTCCTGATTTCCTGTGATTCCCTGACCAAGGAATTAGCCACAAAAAAAAAAAAAAAAAAAAAAAAAAAATGTGTACTCTGCATAGCCAGAACTCATGGCCATGGCCTTTGCCCACAAAACAACCCACTCCCAAATGGAAGAAATTCGTGTTCATTTAGAAATGGCAGTCTGATTTGAAAGGGCTAGGCATTCTGACATGGGAATCTTTTATTTTTTTCTTCAGTAGGATTTGTGTGTAATGCCCCCACCCGACCCCTCTTGTCCTCCCAGCACTGCCTCTACTCAGCCAGCTCCAGATACTTCTGTTTAGCTGAGACTGATAATCCAATTTCAGCATCCCTTGTCTTTGAGTGCATAGGCCTAGTAAGAATGGCTTTCCCAAACAACAGTTTTGGGAAACAGGTGTTTATAATATTCAAATTGTTCCTTTTTTTCACAGTTTCTTTGTTTTCCCTACAACACTAGTCAAGTCTTACTAATCCCCCACGTCTCCTTCCCCCTAATGGACAATCATAAATTTCCAGAGAAGTAAGGGTCCCTGCGTCTGAGGCACAGTGACGTTGTTTGTTCAGGATATTTGGAGCCAGTGTCAAGTGCATAACAAAACTTGGTTTATGGCCTTCATTTGGCATTGATTTGTGCTACAAAGCTCAGAGTGTCATTTCCTCCAGAGAGTTTTGCATTTTTATTGAAAGAAAAGATTTCTATCTACAGAGCTCTTGAAGAACTTCAGTATTTCATTTTTGAAAAAAAAAACCCTTCAAAATAAAGCAGTTTACTTTTTATGATATTTGAATCTAAATTGTTTTTGAATGGAGCCTCCAACTGGCCTTTACAAGGGGTGCTCCTTTACTAACGATCACTGGTGTACTATCCCCGGTGACACAAACCAACTTAAAGCACTAGCTGTGTTGCTAGACACATATCCAAAAAACTGGTGACAGCAACCCTACTTCCTAGCCCATACTTAGCTGGATCATAGTCCAGTTATGTTAGAACCATGATTTTTAAAGTGTGACTTTCTTCTGAAAGCCTGGCAGCCTCCAGGTACATGGAGGGAAGATGAACAATCTGGATTTCACACTGACGTGGCCTTCTCAAAGGAAGAGACTGACTCCAGTGTGAGCAGACTAACCGATTCCTCCTCTCCCCTATAGGAGGGGCAGGTAGGATATTTCAGGAAATCCACTGCAAATGAGTTAGAATGAAAAAGAAATTTTATAAAAAAGTTAGCTTTCCAGATAAGAGTAAAAATGCCTGTTATCTGATAGGACATAAGGAATAAAACAAAACAGACCAGCCTGAAAGACCTAGCACCTCCCAAGCAGGTACCCTATCTTCCTGTGAATTGACTGTCTTTGCTCAAATCCTTCTTTTGGTAGGAAGAAACAAAACAAAGCTGAAGAATAAAGGTATTTAGTCTAGCCCAGGTATTAATCATCTTTGCAAGAAATTAGTATTATGGGTGATACTAGCCCAGTGTGTCACTGCAGTTCTGTCTGAAGACCCAATAAGGCACAGACTGCTGGGCTGTACTCTTGAGTTCCTCCATCAGTGGGGGTAGGGTAGACCCCCCGAGGTACAATTCTGACAGCTTCTTGGAGGATTTAATGCTTTTGGGTAGGAATCATCCTGTGAGAACCCTGGTCCTGGCCCAACTCATAAGCTTTGAGAGCCAAGGAAATAGAAGCACGTGAGTTTATGGTCACCTTGTGGTCACTTGGATTTATTCCCATATGTGCATTCGCACGTACAAACTAATGTAGAAGAGGTATTTACTTGGATAGTTGAGTCTCACAGATGAAGTTTCACTCTGTTGCCTCATCTTACAATTAGGAAGGCCCGCTGTCACCAGGCAGTAGGGAGAAGAGTGTTTCTGAGTCAGCCTATGGCTTGCGTTGTTGCTCACTTTTGTTTTGCATAAAAGATGTAATTGAAAAATGTGGTATGTATTTTAAAAAATGATGACAGTAAAAGACACATTGCTGTCAGTTCCCCCTCAAAATTCTCCTGCTTGCTTTGGACTTTTCCCATCGTTCTTGCCACTTTCTGAAGCAGTTCTGGAAGTTCTTTTGTGAGGGTCTGCAGTTGTGCTGTTATGGTTGCCTTGAAGTTGTGAGTCCATTCCAAATGCTAATACCAGGAGAGTGGGAGGTATTCAGAACATACATATGGGAAGAGCTCCAAATAAACTCTTATAAATCTAGAAAGTAGGATAAATTTGCCCTTTTTCCTTTGGTGTACATGAACCTCTCTCTCCAAGATGCCCTTTCAGCTGCTGCCAGAGACCTAGTGTCTTGATCTGTATTCTGGCTCCCCAGTGGGTTCTGAGCCTATCCAGCTTGTAGGGAACATCCAGGGCTCAGCATATATCTCTCAAGCCATCCTTAGCTCATATCTTCTCATGTCATGTCTGCCTAAGATGCTCATATGACCCAAGGTACAGAGATTTGCTGGAAGTGCTAAGTAAGGGTGTGCTAAGGAGGACCAGAAAGTGTGCAGAGATGTGCACAGTATGCATATTGAAATGGTCCAGAGAACCACACTAGAAGATAATTTCTGTGAAGAGGGAGATCTTGTCTGTCCGGTTCACTCTATAATTCCAGCACTTGGCTCAGTGTATGGTACATAGTAGATGCTCCACAAATCCTTGTAGACTAACTTAATGAATGAAGATAGAAGCAGTGTGTATAGTTCTGTGCTAGTGCTCTCCAGTTCAGACCCTACTTTCAACCAAGCTGACTGTGAATTAGGAAGAGCAAAGCATCTAACTCAGACTTTAGTGTCCTACAGAACTGAAGTGCCTCAGAACCAGACAGGAAGCTTCCAGGGACACAGCCACTGATAAGGAGGTGACTTTGGGACCTAAAGAAAGGTTATATACTATTGAATGCTTTACCTACATTGTCATGTTTGTTCCTTGTAACAACCCTGGAAGTCTTAGTACCCGTGCTTTTTGAGGCTGGGACTGAAGGCAGGCAGGCAAACTAGGGAGTGGCCGAGCCAGGATTCACCCCAAAAGGTTTTTTTTTTTTTTTTTTTTTTTTTTTGGCTCCAAAGCTCATGCTGGTCGGAGAAATTGATTATGGGAAGGGGATAAGAGCTCTTTCACCTCAAGTTTGACTAGATAACAGCATGAGCTTATCATAACACCTCTTAAGACTCCAATTTGATTCTCCATGGTAGCATCTCCTCCATTTTTGGCTTCCAACTCAGCTTCTCAGTGAATCTTAGTTCAAAATACCAAAGAGAAGGAAACATTTGACCCAGTTTGGGAAGAATGTATGTACAAATTGGTGAAAATATGGCTTCATGCACAGGCCCTCATGTCCTCTGAGAACAAAATCCTTAGAAGAAAGTGGCTATGGGATACAGTGGTTGGCCTTTCTAGGACAAGTGGATGTGGCGAAAATTGACTAGCAACTACGTTTTCCCTTTTCTTTTCTATCTTTTCTTTTTTCTTTTCATTTGTGGTACTGAGGATCAGACCCAAGGTCTTAACACTGAAGTACATTCTAAACCCATATTTTATTTTTGATTTTGAGGTAGGGTCTCACTATGTCACTAGGCTGCCCAAGCTGTATTCAAACTTGCAGTCTTCCTGCCTCAGCCTCACAGAGTGCTGAGGTTACAAGCCTGCACTACTGGGCCCAGCTTGGCCTTCTTTCTTTCTGCTATGAGAATTCTTACCTATTTTTCTTCCAAGAAGAAATACTTATACTCCTTATTTCTCACCCAGCCATAAGGTATATATATTTAGTCTATCATCAGCTTGAATCATAGGTGACTAATGTATGTTAAGTATTAAACATATGAACTGTGTATCTTAGCTACTTTTTCATGGCAGGGACAGAATACCCAACATCCATTACTTGAGGGAGGAAAGATTTATTTTAGCTCACAGATTCAGAAGGACTTAAGGCCATTTCTGGGAAGCTGGTTATGGTGAAAACACAGGGTGGAAACACATGGCGGAAACATACCATGGATGTACAGTCAGAGAAAAGCTCCTCACGGCATGGCAGACAGAGAGTCAAGTAAGTGGGGGAGGAGCACGTTGATGTGTGGAGGCTCAGGCAAAGCCTGGAGCTTTACTGGGGGAAGCTGTGATGAAGATTCTTCTTCCTCTCTCTACTTAGTTCAGGCTGCTGGTTGGGCCACCTACACCCAGGATGGGCGTTCTTCCCTCACCTCCCGGCCTACAAGTCAATAACACATAACCGAAAGCTCTGCTCTGGGCACCCCCCAGTCTCAGCAAGCTGACACAGTTCCTCCAGGTCAAGCCCCAAGCACTGCTCCTTCAGCCAGGCCTTGCCCCCAGCAGCATGCAGTGCCATGGGTGTCCCAGTTCGTCCAAATACATGAGGCTTCTGGAGGACACTGCAGTAGACAGGAGACACTCCAAACCATATCACTGTGCTAACATTTGTTGCCAAAATAAAGACATGAAATTTTGGAGCAGTTATGGATAAAACAGGAGAAAGTATTTCTTCATCTTGCAATTCATAGGCACAAGCAGAAACAAGGTCCGCTGGCCCTTGATGAGGCCTGGGCTCCAGCATCAGTCCTTTCTTTAACTCTTGAATTGAAATCAGTCCTTCAGGGGACATTGCTGGGTCCGGGTGGAGGAGGAGCAGAAGATGTGGGAGATTCCTGCTGCGATTTCCCTCAAGGGGAGATCCCGCAGCGGGGAGCATAGTGAGCTGTGAGCCTCCGGTGGCCACAGCTGTGCAGTGCTCACACCAGGTGCCCTGTGGGTATTAGCGCTGGCCCTTCCTGCCTGGTGTGGACTCCTCTGGTGGGCAGACTTTGCTTTCTTGGGTTTCTTATAACCTGGCCTTCCTATCTTAGAGTTCCATCATAGGGTATGATCAAAAATGGCAGGGCAAATTAAAATTTTTAAAAATAGTTATTAACTATAAAGGCCACATTGCTGTGAATACCCCTTAAAATATTCTCTCCCTCACTTAGAACCCCTTTCCCATCACTCCTGCCACTTTCGGAAACAGTCTGAGCATCCTCTTTCACATCAGTAGTTTTGCTGTCTTGGTTGTCTCAATGTCCTGACTTATTCCAAAATGTTTATCTCGTGTGGTTATTTTGACTTTGGGGAAGAGCCGGAAGTCCCGCAGTGCCAGGTCTGGTGAGTAAGATAGAAAAGGACACACTATCATATTTTTATGAACCTGCCTTTCCATTGGCTGACTTTTGGCAGGGACATTCACCATATTCACCCACCTTATAAAGACATTTGTGAAAGAATACTCCCAGATCTGCTTCAGAAAGGGGCAAGGATGGTGGGATAAGTGTATTCAAGCAAGAAGGGGTGATTTGAAGGGATTCATGGTACTCTCTCTTTCACTGAATTTGTTTTTACTTAAACGCACCCTGTGTTTGGATCAGCCCTTGCAGTCAGTTTTTCCCTACCTAACCCCCTCCTTTTACAGGGGTCGTGGCTGTGTGCTTTTCCATTGAGGGCTTCTCCATCCTGCTTCTTTTAACTCTCTCCGTTCTCTTTCACAGCCGTCTCTCCCATTTGCATGCCTAATTCTGCCTGGATATTTGCTCTAGAGGATTTGAGCTCACATTGGGTGCCGGGAAGCCGTGACCACCTTAGTAATGATAGGAAGTAGAGCTGGGTCTGCGGAGAAAGAAGCTTTTGTTGAGACAGAAAGAGGAGCTGGTTTCTCAGATTCACTGTAATCCCCAGTTGTAACCAGTTGGCATAAGCGCAGGTTAAGCGGCCTTCGTTTATAGAGGTTAGGATCACTCCAATCCGTGAAGTACAGTTTTAGAGTTTCTACCAAACTGACTAATTGTAGAACTGATTACATTTATGAACTAAGTAATTACATTCTGTGTGAAACAGTTGCTGTAACTTCCAAAGGTTGCTAACAGGAAAAGGGGAACGGCCAAGATCCTGAGAGACCAAGTTACCTTTAAAAGATAAGCCTCTGTATCCTTGTCTTTGTGAGTTCTTTCAGCATCGAATGAATGAAAATCTCCTTCCTAGTCATCTCTGAGAAGCCCTGTCTGGCGTGAGGGCTTAGTTACTTTCGCATCACTGGGATGCAACACCTGACACTCAAGCGTACAGGAGACAAGGTTGATTTTGGCTCACATTTCAGAGGTCTCAGTCCACACATGGCTGGCCAGCTCCAGTGGCAGAAGGGCCTGGCAGCGAGGAAGGCAGCGGTGAGAAGAGAGGAGCTGGGGCAAGACAGTGCCCTTCCAGGCCATGTCCGCCGTGATCTCCACCACGCCCTGCTCTCCCCTAACAGCGTAGGAAGTCATCAGTGGATTGGTGATGACAGCTCCCCCAAGATCCAGTCATCTTCTAAACCAATGAGGCACGGATCGTGGGGGTGGGGGCGGCGCATTTCAAATCTAAGCCATAAATAGAATGTTTGGATGCCATATAACACTTCGCAAAGGGTGTTCTCAAGCAAACATCACTGCAGTGGCTTCTCCCCTGAGATAGAAGTAGTTTTCTTCCTGTCCACTGAGTGGTGTGAAGCAAGATAGTGTGCTGTCGAACAGTGGCGGTTGACATGGGAAGACCTGACTTAGTCATTTTTGTAGATAACCCTCAACTGTCAGAATTCTGGTCTCTTTATTTTGGGTTGGTCTGCTTTCTCAAAGAGGAATTCCCAAGTCTTCTCCTGGGATCCTCAAGCCCGGCTGCCAGTGCTCTGTGGGTGAGGTAGAGAGGGAGAAGGTGTTGGTTTGAATGTCTGGAGGTCAGAGGAAGTTTACACTGTTTAGTAATCATTTCTCTATTTTCAGTATGACACTCCTTTTCTCAGTTTGGTCTTCCCTGAATGTGTCTCTTTGATTCATTGTTTTTCTTGCAGAGAAAAATAAAAAGAAAAGGAAGATGGAGCAGAGACCCCTGCTTGCTACAAAGAAAGAGGGAGACCTGTGAATATGCCTTGTTATTGTGTCTATAAAATATGCCCTGTTTTCAGGCCTGCCTTCGCTTCCAGTCTCAGTACTGCGGTTGCCTTCTGACGTGTTGCAGTCGTCTCTTCTTTTTCGTCCCTGACAGTGTCTTACTGAGCCGCCCCGGCTAGGCTTTAACTTGCAACCCTCCTGTCTCAGCCTCCCAGAGTGCAGGGATGCCAGGGGTGTGCTCCACATCCCACTCATCCTGCATTCTTTTTGCACTAAATGCCTCCTTACCATCTTCTCCTCTCCCTTTGCTCGGTGACTTCTGAGATGGAACAGGAGGTAAATGCATGTGGTCAGTCCATTGTGTTGAACTTGAAGGCCCCTCCCAGGGCCCTGGAAAGTGTTCCTGGAAGCAGTTGTTCCTACGGGGATGAGACACAGTTCTCATTTCCCATTACATTAGGCTTTAGAGATCACACCCAACACCATGGTTGACTGAGAAGGGAAAGGGAAACTTGTGCAGTCTGCTGGGTGCCAGCAGAATCGGCTCCAGGTAGCTTGGTCTTCAAAGCACTTATCAGTACAGGTAAATGGAGCGGGGACATAGCTCAGTGGTTACAGAGCTTGCCTAGCATGCACAAAGCCCTGGGTTGATCCCTCTGTACCACTTAAAAATTAGCCTGGCCTGGTGGCACATGCCAGTAAGCCCAGCACTCAGAAGGCTGAGATTAGAGGATTGCTGTAAATTTGAGGTCAGCCTGGGCTACACAGTGAGCTTAGGACCAGCCTAAACTACAGAGTGAAAATTTTCCTAAAAACAAAACAAAAACTCAGATTCTTTTTACTTTTTTAAATTAAAAAAAATTTTTTTAAGAGGGGATTGAACCCAGGGCCTCATGGCTTCTAGGCCAGTGCTCCCTTTTATGTAAATTTGATTTTGAGACAGGGTTTTACTAAGTTGTACACTCAGTCTTGAGCTCGCTGTCCTCCTGTCTCAGCTTCTTGTGTAGCTGGGGTCACAGGTGTGTGCCACCACATCTGGCCTGGAGCATCTTTTGAGATCATAAAGCACAAAAATCGTCAAGAGGCACTAGGAATATACATAACTGAGAAACTACCTTGACAGGACTGGCCCTGGGGCAATGTGAACATTAAAACCAGCAATAGTAACTCAAAACCCTCTGGATAAGCTAGGAACCGTGGGCCCCAACTGACTCTAAGAAAATTAGTGGATAAATGGGGAGAAAGACAACCTTTATGGTAGGATGGCAGCTACCAAATATGGAAGGAGTGATCAGATGAGGAAGAACCTGGAAAAGGTCCCAGTAATCATCCACACAAGAAAGCCAGTGGCTGCTGGAATTAGCGGATACAAATCTGATGAGAGCATTTACTTCGTCTCAGGATAACTTGCCACAATGCATTTTTTTAAATACAGAAGGAAAAAGAACAATTTCATAGTAGGTAAACCTGAAAAGACCCACTTTCAACAAGTGATCCAAGTTAATAACATGAGTAATTAGACAAAGGAAAATTATGCACCACTCAAAAGGTTACGAGAAGATGTGCATTTTGTGGTATATTGTTGCTAACAACGTCAGCTCGATTGGTTAGGAAGAAACATTGAGCCATAACCTGTGGAATAATTGGCCTCTACTGTGTCCAAAAGTCAAGGAATGACTTAACGGTGGTTGCCGTACTAGAGGACAATGTCCATGATAATTAAATGTGACATGCGGTATTTTTGACCATCAAGCAGTGATTCTCAAAGTGTCTCCCTGGGACACAGAAGCTTTAGCACCACCTGGAAGTTTAACAGTGTAAAGATTTAGGCCCCAGGACAAATGTACAGATTCAGAAACCTTGGGATTGGGACCCCGCCAGCTAGATTTACTAGACTTCCCATTAATTCTAACATGCACGGAGGTTTGAGACCCACTCTAGGAAGTACAGTGTTGGGCCAGTTGTTGATACTCTGGAGTAGATGATGATAATATCACAATGTTAATTTCCTGCTTCTCGTAGTGTTGTTTTAATGAAGTATGTGACAACTGCCTGCAATTTACTCTCTTCTTTTTGTGGTACTAGGGATTCAACCCTTTGCACTGAGCTACATTCCCAGTCCTGTTTTATTAACTTGAAAGTGAGTCTCATTCCGCTGTTAAGTTGCCCATGTTGGGCTTGAACTTGTGATACTCCTCCCTCTGCCTCCCAGAGTGCTGGGATCATACCTATATGCTACTGTGCCTAGCTACCCTTGCAACTTAGTTTAAATGGTTTAAAAATTTTAAAGTTTCTTTGTAACATATATACACAACTCTTTCACATATTTAAAAATATCTCAAAATAAAAAATAGAAACAATTAGGGTGGGCTAAGTGATATAGGTACCAAATTTGGAAGAAAGTCTTACTCGGTTACCCTAACTACTTTTATGGAAGTCAAATGTGTTGCCAAGTCCCAGGGATATATAGTCTATCACGTGGAAAATAGTTTGTTTTCTCAAGAACCATCTGTGTTTATTTGCAGGTTGAATCAACCCTAAGGTTGCTAACATTCTTTAAAGCCATGTTGGTGAATGACACAATCTGTGAATCACATCAAAGCCAATATGGTTTTTTCGGGGATTCCATATCCATGGAGAAACATGTCTGCTGAATAGCATCTGCCTGTCCATATGTGAATAGAGTCAGTAGATATGCTTTCAAACCATTGGCTGTATGACATGCACAGCCTCTTTCTCTGCTCTTATCGTCTGAATAGAGATCACGTTCTGAATTTTGCCTTGTACGTTCTTTGCAAGACTTTCCATGACACACGACTGAAGTAGAACAAGAGCAAATATAGCCCGAGACAAGTACGTATGTTGGATTAGACTCAAACACGCAGGGCTTTATCTAGCAGGAAAAATCCTTTTAGAGCAAGAGAGGAAGTGAATCAGGCCCACAGACGTTGGCTAACTAACCAATACCTAAACATCAGCAGTGGTGGGTGGCTTTTCTGTTTGCTTGTCTGCTTGGAAGTCATTGTTCACCATCCAAAGGCCGGCTCCATTTTCCTTGGCGTGGGGATGGCTATGCTTTGTTGTGAGACTGTGACGGGACAGTTCCCTTCCAATGCACAAGTGTTCTTCCCCAGCCATAATCCTTCAGAAGAACTGAATCTGATCGGTTATGCTGCAATTGAAGAAGACAACACTTGTTTTTACAGAGTTTATTTAGAACATCCTGCTGCTAATGTCAGCACACATATTGGGCAGTTCCACCGAAATAACTTTCAGACTAGTTGTACTCAATTAAATGTTTATTTAAAATTTCCTTTTGGTTTTTACTGCTGTAAATGTATTGTTCATTTTTCACATACCAGGCCCTGTTGTTTAGTCTCAAGGGCATCACTTGTTACAAATTTAACAACTGTGACATATTAAAAACAACATTTAGGGAAGAAATTAGGGCTGAGAGGATGTGACCAGATGTTTCCGTGGTGTTTCACCAAAATGTTACTGAAATGCCAATAAGGTTTTGAAAGAAATTTTTCCCAAAGTCTCTCTAGCTGTTTAACTGACCCCAAAATATATTGCTATCATATTTATATTTGAAAATTTGTTTGGTTTTCATTTTACTTAGAGTCTTCTTGAGGACACTTAAAAATCTTTTCACTGTCATGGTTTTTTCTTTTGTAAATCCACTAGAGCATAGGAAAAAGTTGTGACTATGCCACATGTTACCTTGGTGACTCAAGTTTTCTATTGACTAAATTCCTGGTACTTACCTCTGAAGAATGTTATGCAAATTAATTGAGATAACATATGTGACAATTTTATCCTAGTGCCTGGCTGATAATTCTATGTTAAATAATGTCATTATTATTCCAGACAGTAATGTTTATTTATTGACATAATGGGGTGTCAAGCAGAAAGGTCCAACAAGTGTCCTGGTGCGGTATTGACTCAGAGAGCAATCATACTTGGCAGGTCCCTCTAAGGCTTTAGTCTTTGGTTGAGATTGTTAAATTAACACTAGAGAAAACAAGCTCATCTAGAGGCAATTGCAAAGTGAAGTCATTGTTACTTTAAGATAAATCAGGTGGTAATGAGGCTAGACCTTTATGACTTGGCTTTCTAAATTCAAGAGCGTTTAGAAAGAAGCCTACAGGTAAATACACCAGCATAGAAACCATATGGACCCCCAAGCAAAGGGCTCTGGGTTTGTTCTCCTGTGGGAATTCTGAGGGCTAACAGGACTTTGTAATGGTGGCCCAAAGCCTGGGAGTTTTCCTGAGTTGGTCCACGTTCAAAAATATAAAAGTCAGTGAAGCAAATGCTGCACAAAAGAGGTTTCTCAGGGAAAAGGGGTAAGTATGATCCAAAAATATTTTGGAGGGTAGAGACATTCCAAGCATACCATTCCATGTCCATGCCAATGGGATGTGGGCACAGCACCGGGCAGTGTCCAACAAGCCTAGAGAGCTCTGGAGCACAGGGAAATTATGAGTGAAAAGCAGAAAGCACTGACACATATCCACTACCACTAGCACACACAGTTTTCTCTATTAGTAGACTGTATAGTGAATTCTGAGCAAATTATAGGTTCACAAACTGGATTCCAGAATTTGGTGCCAAATAGTCATCTTCCAAGCTGCATCTAACAATTGTGTAACAGTGTACACACACACACACACACACACACACACACACACACACACACACACGTTGAATCGGAAGATATGAGTAAATTCTAATTAATTTATTTCAAACTAGAAATGACATTTTGTTTCTTTCCACTGTCTGGAATGGATAAAGCTGCCATGATGAAAATGCATCAAATTTTAAAATGAAACATGGGCAACCTCTTCATAGGAATCTTAGGAAAGGCGTAACTTGTAAACATGGCAAAACATATACATTTTCTTTTCTAAATTTCTTGAATAAGATTTGTGTGCTTGTTGTCATAATTGTTGTGTTTTCCTCATCGATGTTTGTGATCCTTTTCAACCTGAGAATTTTGAAACATCCCCCACCATTCCCCAAGGTGCACCAGGCCCTTGCCCGTGGGATTGGTTGTATCTGCTTTCTGTTTCCTGCGACTCATCTTCCTTCTACTCTGTGGATACACTAAGGAACTGGTAGAGACACTTGGGTGTTCAAAAAGGACTGGGGATTTTCAGTAACAATTTCAGTTCATATATCTTTCAAAACAAGCATTTCCCCCTTTTCTTCAACTGGGATCACCTATTTAACCAAAGACCAGTTAATGCAAAAGGCCATTCAGGAGGTGGCCTAGGAATGGGACGACTTAGTGTTTCTCAGAGATGGAGCACAGCTCCCCTGGATTAGTTTCCTTTCCTCTTTTCTTTTCTTCTTTTTCCTTTTTTCCCCTTTCTTTTCTTTCCTTTTCTTTGTTTTCTTTTCTTTGTGGTACCAAGCCTTCCCTAACCCATTTTAACCTTGAGACAGAGTCTCACAAAGTTGCTAAGTAGTTCAGGCTGTCAAATTTGTGAGCATTTTGCCTCGGCTGCCTAGAATGCTGGGGTTACAGGCCTGTACCACTGGGCTTCGCATTGGGAGCTCATGAAACTCCAGAGCCCTGGGGCCCTCTTGGGCCCTTCTGAGTCAGGGCCTCCCCTGGGTGGGAAGTGGAAAGCTGCATGTTTAGAGTTCTGCAGGTGATTCTGTGCATCTTAAAATATAGGGGGTGTCCTGAAGGTGAAATTTTTAGCTCTGGCCATACAAGCCAAGTGTGCCTTGTGCTCAAGAGCTCTTCTACTTTGAAGAAAGGGTCACGTGCGGTGCACGTTGCCTTTGAAAAAGTATCCCATCGCGAGCCAAAGGGCAAGTCTCCTTCTCTCTCCTCAGTGTTTTCTCCTCGTTCCATTTTCTATGGACTCGGCCCTTCCGCCTCTTTCACACACAGAATAGCCTGTAGAATAGAGCAGTGACCCCACGTATTACGGTTGGCCCACACTTGCCATGGTTGAGAATGTCCCCCCAAAGTCTCATACGCTTGGAAGGTGACGGATGAGGGGAGGGTGCTGCACTCTCCAGTGGCTTCCTCCATGGCCGAGTTCGGTAGTTGTATGTGTTGCAAGGAGGTGGAGCCTGGTTGGAGGTGGTCACTCAGGGGACACCTTGAAAGGGCGCAGTCTTGTCCGTCGCTCCTTCCATTGCTCTCTCGCTTCCTGGCTGCATGACATGACCAGCACCCCTCTGCCGTGTCATTTCTGTGTTGGAGCCAGCTGACTGTAGAGAATCCTTCAAACACCATGAGCCAAAATAAGCCTCTCCTCTTGAAGTTGCGAGTGTCAGGTATTGTGTCTCAGCTGTGGGGGAAACCAACAGAGACAGCACTCTCTTCATAATGCCTCTGTGTCACTGGTCAGTGAATTTTTGACCAGGAAAGGGGGACACGTAGTACCAACCATCACCTGTTATTCACAGAAGTGGAATCGATCTGAGTCTATGACAGTACTTTCTAGGAGTATCTCTTGATCTTGTCTACCCATTAGAATTACCAGGATTTATAACTGTCAAAGTGTGGGTCACACTCCTGACAATGTTCACCCAAACCTGTAGGGCGGGGCATTGGCATGGCGCATTGGGAAGCTCCCTGGAGATCCCAGTGTGCACACGAGGGCACACTGCTGTCCTTGGACATTTGGAGGAAGTGAATTGAAGTCATTCCAATATCTAGGCAGATCATCCACAGACAGAGCTTTTCCTGTATGTAACAGGAAGAGAAAGTATAGGAAACGTTTTGTGTAGAAACTTCTTTATCCAACCACAACAGGAAGTCCAGAGTGAAACACCGAAGTATGGTGCTGGAGCCATTTGAAGGACACATGCCTAGACTCCTTCCACTGTATCCTACGATGCAACAACTACACCAACACTTTATTTTGTCTTTTTCAAGATAATCTTTGAAATTTATAAGTCTTCAGCTCTTTGCTCTCTTCTCAACAGCCAGTAACAGATCTCCAGTGAGCTAAAACAGGGAAAGTTGTTTTAAACCATTGACTGCTTAATAAATTAGCACTAGACGGCTCTTAGCTTAATTTATCTCTGAGAGCCAGTTTCCCAGGGTATCAGAGCAATACCACAAGAAAAATTATTTCTATTAAGCACCACAAAAATGTCTTTCCTGTGATACTTCACTGAAAGGGTGACATGTGCGAGATTCTCAGTCACCAAACAGGAAAGCTATGTTTGAAAGTTAAATTAAAAAGTAAAGCACAGTTAAGAGTTTATTGAGCTTAAACCCCATTCCTACCCCCTGAACATATAAATCTGTTCTGTGTTCTCTGTCTCCCACTCAGAGGGGTGATAAATTTTGGATGCTGGATTCTTATGTCTCTAAAAATAACGTTTACCTAAAGTGAAGTGCAACATCTGGTCCGCTGGGGGAGCGTGAAGTGGCTTTTCAGGTTAATTGTTTGTGTGGTCAGGTTGGGTTTCCTACCCCTGAAAGTGACACCAGTTTTGTTTCTCTTGGCCTCTGCCCACCACAGGTAGAGTCCGGTCCCACTGACTTTCCCAGAGACCTGCTCCTTCATGCAGAATGTTATCGTCAGTGCCTTGACAGTGAGGAAATGTGGTATTTTCCATCTGTCGCCTGATCTGGAGGACCTGCTGTCCCCAGAGGCACCTTGGTTTCTGTGGTTAGGAGTGAATTTCAGAGTCTTCCAGTGCTGTGGTAGTGGGTGCCACCAGAGCAGACCCATGGTTCTCTGATGTTCTCATAATAGAACTTGTGCCTGGTTGCTCCATCAAAGGACATGCCCGATTATGTAGACCATGGAGTAGGCTAAATTGGCTTATGATTCTCCAGAAGCTGTCAAAATAGGAAAGGTAGCGAGGCTGGCACGAGAGTGATCGTTACAGGAACTCTTCACCAACACTCCAGCCCATATTCCAAAGCAGCTAAGACCGTGGAAAAAGGAGCCTTATGGAGGACTGTGGTGAGAGCAACCAGCTGTCCAGGGTGATTTGGGGAAATGCTTTTATTTTTTGAAAGGATAACATCACAGTCCTTGAAGTAATTTTTTTAAACCTCTAGATCTTTGCATAAATTTGAGTCTAAACATTTTCGCTCACAATGTAAAAATTTCCAGGCACTGTCTCATTCCTGAGAGATACCCTTTCATTTTCCCCTCTTCCCTCCTGAATTGTTTGTCATGTCTTCTTTTCCACTCTCTAAGCCATTACCTTGTGGTAAGACCTGGCTGCTTCACGATGGTCCATTATAAAAGATTCCCTCCTCACCTCAGACATTTAGCCCTTCAAAATTAAGGGCCGTGTTATACCCCACACCAAAGCAATCTTTTGGGATAATTGCTTATCTCAGCTCGCTTTGCTGAAGCTTTTTAAATGGCTCTTCCTCCACTGACTACTGAATAGGATTATAAAGATTTGTCTTGGGGTTTAAGGCCTTTTACATTTTGATTCCAAAATGCTTCTAACTTTGCTCTGCTTCTCACGTCCTGGCCACACTGCTTCTTAACCTTCTCTTGCCCCTTCTCACCCTCGCTCGTGCTGTTCTCTCCATCCAGACCATGGCTTCTGCTCTTCCTTCCTTCCTGAAATCTTACTTGCTCTGCAAAAGCCACCTCACCCATGGCTCCTCCTCCTTTCCTAATGCCTTTGCTGGCCTCTTTGGTTGGAGGCTCTCTTTGCTTTCCTGTCCTTGTATACTTGGTAAGGGCTCCTGCCTGGGCTTGCCTTGTACTTGCACTGTCCTGCAGTGTCGTTGTCTGGGTTCCCGTTTCACCTCTCTCATGGGGTTGCGATTTCTGGATGGCACACATGACATCCTTGTAGGTGACTTTGTGCCTTTTATGTGTTGGATAATAGTGAGTTCATGAAAGAATAATAAAAGTGAATGTAATCTCCTCTATTTCATACTTTTTAAACTGTAAATGCAATGTGCAGAAACCAGCTGGCAAAGCTCTGTTATGTGTGATCTGTTGCAGCCACTAGGCCTAAACATAGGGATTCTTGGTGACGAAGAGTTGGCATGTTTAGTGCAGGTGAGTGTCCAAGGACCATCTATGTGCTCAGAGGCAGAGCCAAATAAATGCATACTCTCAGTTCTTTGGAATTTCTGGGATGGAAGGGGTCAGAGATACAGACTCAGCACCATTAAATGCGTATTTCAACATATTAAACAAAGATTGCACAACTTCCTGAAAAAAAGTCTCAAAATTGGCAAGTACATGGTGCAGTGCTGGTTGGCCTTTCTAGGAGGGTCTCTTGATCTTGCTTATCCATTAGAATTACCTGGATTTGAACTCCCCCAAGGTCTGGGCCACATCCCTGACAAAGTTCATCAGAACCTCTAGGGTAGGAATGGGTTTACTCAGGCTACCTAGCAACAAAGCTGGGCAGATTGTTAGTTAATAACCTGAAAGGCAAAAATCAACTACAAAAATACTTAATAAGATTGAAACAGGGCAAAGAACTCCACATCCTGGTCAGTCTCTTTGCATCATGGGAAGGCTTAACACATGGGATAGCAGACTCTTAAGGACTAACCTCTGTTAAGTCAAATTGTTTTCACAGGTAGGAGTTCTGGGTAAACGGAGCCATTAACTTTTATGCACATCAGCTACATAAAGCAGCATTGCCAATCAAGTCTCTTATTGTTGCTATTTGCCACAGTGCCATGACTGTGCTAGCAATCACAAAATGGAGAAACTGTTCAGAGTTTGACGTTTGAAGGTAAATTAGACAATGTAGCTCCCCCGGCTTTTCCTTTTCTTTAATTGGAGGTATTTATAGTAGAACTTGCCCATAATTATAATATATGTTCTCCTGCTTTCATCTTGCCTAGGTAGCCTCAGGTTTAAAAAAAAAAAAGAAAAGAAACAGGGTCTGGAAGAATGGCTCAACAGTTAAAGTGCTAAGTACCTGAGTTCGACTCCCAAGCACCACATAAGCTAGGCATGGAGGGGCATGTCTATAATCTCAGCATTCAGGAGGCCGAGACAGGAGGATTGCTGTGAGTCCAAGGCCAGCCTGAGTTCCATAGTAAGTTTAGCCTGAGCTACAGAGTGAGACCCTGTCTTAAAGAAAAATAAATTTATTGTCTATATATATATATATATATATATATATATATATATCCCAAAATCCTCACATAAGTGCTATTCTCTCACTTCCCCATCTTCTTTTTCAATACCTCTTATATAAAGACTATTATTGCACCTTATTGAAATGTCACCCAGGTGTCCTGACAAGGCTCCATCTATGCCTTCTTCTCCGTTGGTGAGCTGCATGTGGCTATGGCCATCTGTAGCCATCTGCCTAGGTAGCCTCAGCTTTTTATAATTTGCAATATGATTACAGTTGTAATCTTTCCTATCCCGTGAGATTATAATAATGAAATTTAAATCACAAATGTGGAAAGTGTATTTAAAACAAGATTTGTGGGCCGGGGGATAGCTTAGGGGTAGAGCACTGGCCTAGTTGGTGAGAGGCCCTGGGTTTGATCCCACAGTTCTACAAAAAAAGTCATAAAAATTGTTTTATGCTTTCAAAAGTACCAATATGTTTGTGTATCTTAGGTATGAATGCATTAGTTCGGATAAGGCATTTGATTGCTCTCTGGCTTGTATTTAATCTATTGGCTTTTGGTATTTAAATCTGACTAGGTAGACAGAGGGATGCACGAATGTAATTACCTCCTGTTACAACTTCATGCAATAACAAATACGCTTTATCCAATAGTCAGCAAGAAGCCAGTTAGAATTGAACCCAAAGTGGGAGATGAGGTTGAAGGGATTTTTACCAATACTGTTTGTGTGGCTTTAAACACAACATGAGATTTTTTTCACTACTCAGAAAATACCCACCAATGCCATATTCCCTAAGTGTCATCCATGAGCCTGTGTCAGTCCATAGCTGTTCAATTCAAAATGATGACGAATACATTGCTGACCTCACTACTTTCTGTTTCTGTGCTGTAGTTTTCTGTTTCCATTCTGCTGCAAGCTCTTTAAGTTCTTATGAGTTGGCAAACAATGATTTATCAACTGGCACTTATACCAGCACTGCTCTGAGAACCCTTCCTGTGATCAAAGTGTGGAGGCAGCCAATTCAGAAAAATAGGTTGACACAGAAAGGTTCTGCCTTATTTAAATTTATTAAGGGCATACTTCATTTTCTTTCCTAATTTCATTTTTATGAGGATTCAGGATATAATCCTTTCTTAAAAATAGTAGGTAAAGTAGAAATATTTCAAAATCTCTTATTTTCTTTTCCAGAAACCACATATTATCTTATGACAGCTTTAATGAGATATAATTCACATACCATTCAACTAACCCACTTGAGAATAATGGTTTTTAGCATACTCACTATATTAGTTACTTTCTCATCCTTATGACTCAATACCTGAACTCCACAACTTAGGAAGGAAAGATTTATTGTAACTTACAGTTTCAGAAGGTCTCATTCCATTCATGGGTGGGTGGCATTGAAGGGGACTTTAGAAAATGGAAAGACACCCGTGTTCCTGGTTAGGAAGAACTAATACTGTCAACATGGCCATACTCCCAAACCTGTTTTACAGATTCAATGCAGTACCAATCAAAATACCAACTACATTCTTCACAGAATTAGAGAAAAGCAACTTTAAAATTTATATGCAACCAGAAAGGACCCAGACTCTCTAAAGCAATTCTAAGTAAAAAGGGAAAAGCTGGAGGAATCACATTCCCAGAATTCAAAAAATACTATGAAACAACAGTGATTAAATCTATGCAGTACTGTTACAAGAACAAACAGGAAGACCAGTGGAACAGAACTAAGGATGCTGAAACAAACCCAAACACCCTTAGCCACCCGATCTTTGACAAAGGGGCCAAAACAATCCACTAAATAAAGGACAGCAACTTCAACAAATGGTGCTGGGAAAATGGGATCTCCACAAGTAGGAGAATGCAATTAGACCCATATTTATAACCACATATTGGGCTGGAGGAATGGCTCAGTGGTTAAAGCACTTGCCTAGCAAGCGCTAAGTACCCTAGTTCAATTCCCCAGCACCACATAAGCTGGGCACGTGGGTGCACGCCTGTAATCCCAGCACTCGGGAGGCTGAGGCAGGAGGATTGCTGTGAGCCCAAGGCCAGCCTGGGCTCCAAAGTGAGTTCAGGACCAGCCTGGACCACAGAGTGAGACCCTGTCTCAAAAAATAAATAAATAAAAAATAACCACATATTAAAGTCAGATCAAAATGGATCAAGGATCTGGACATCAAAACAAACACTGAACCTACTGGAAGACAAAAATAGGTAAAACTCTAGGAGACATGGGGGCAGGCAAGAATTTTCTGAATCGGTTACCAACTTCAATAAGAACCAACAAATGGGACTAAATTAAACTAAAAAGCTTTTGCAACAGTAAAAGAAACAACAAGGTGAAGATATTCACCAGTAATAATTCACACAAAGAATTAGTATCTTAAATATACAAAGAACTCAAAAACATAAACCCCCCTAAAAATAAACGACCTCATCAAGAAGTGGACAGCTGAAATGAAGCTTCTCAGAAGAAGTACAAACGGCCAACAAGCACATGAAAAAGTGTTCTCCATCACTGGCCATCAGAGAAAGGCAAATGAAAATGATGTTGAGGTTTCACCTCACCCCAGTGAGAATGGCCAACATCAAGAACTCGCAAAACAACAATTGTTAGTGAGGCTGTGGGAATAAAGGAACTCTACTGCTGGTGGGAATGCAGTCTGGTACAACCATTATGGAAGGCAGTTTGGAAGTTCATGAGAAAGCTGAAAGTAGAAATTCCATTTGATCCAGTTACTGCTCTACTGGGCATGTTCCCAAAAGAAATAGTCAACATACCAAGAAGACACATACATGTCCATGTTTATAGCAGCACAACTCACAATTCATAATAGCCAAATCCTGGAAACAACCTACCTGGCCCATACATAGAGGAATGGTTAAAGAAAATGTGATACTCACACACAATGGAATACTGTGTAGCCATAAAGAAAGATAGACATGAAGCTTTTGAATGAATATGAGCACTTTGAATTAATAATGCTTAGTGAAATGGAACAAACACAAAAGACTGACTATAGATGGGTGTCCCTATTATGAAATTCTTAAAATAATGACATAAAAAAGGCCCCAACATGAGTGACAGGGTAGAAAGAGAGGCAATGATCAGCTAGGAAAGGGGCAAGCCTCTGAGAAAGGGGCAGGCAGAGATGCTCACTGATTCCCCAAATCCCATGTCTCAGAATTTGGAATTCATGCATGAATGAAAAAATATATACATGATGCAATGTATATATGGATATATATAATATATATAAATATATTATTAGGCAAGAAGAAAGATAAAATTACATACATAATACAATTTTAAAATTCCTGAATCATATATATCTCTCAATGTATTGAAGTCAGATTCCTTTGAATTTTTTGATTATCATATAACTTTTGATTTGCATGCTTTTAAGTCGTTGCTGCCATCTCCATGCTCAATATTGTTCAAATTTTGACTTTCAAATAATAAAGCAGAATTTCAGTGGAAAAAAATAAAAAAACCTAAGATCTTCAAAAACAAAAACAAAACCAAAGCAAAACAAAACAAAAGGAACTTGAGGCTGTTGGGGGCACTCCATATCCAAACCACTACACAGACATGTGAACTGTCACCATGGTCTACCTTAGAGTATTTTAGTCACCCTCAAATAAAACTTCCGTCTTCAGTTACTACCACCGTACCTCCTGTTCTCTTTCCCTAAGCAACAGCTAGCCCACGTTCTGTCTCTCTGGGTTTGCCTTTCCTGGATAGTTCATACAGAGGGAATCTTAGGTTGCCTTTTGTAACTGGCTTCATTTACTTACTATCTTTTCCAGAGTCAGCCATGATATGTCATGTATCAATACTGCGTTCCTATTATCCCATTGAATGGATATACCGCATTGCTAATACATTCATCAGTTGGTGGACATGATGGTTATTTCTACCTTGCACTGTTATAAATAATGCTTCTAGAGACATTCACATGCAGGCTTTACTGTGAGCATACATATTTTCTTTTTGTGTGTGTGTGTGGTGCTGGGGATTGAACCCCAAGCCTTTGTACTAGCCTACATCCCCAGCCCCATTTTATTTTTTATTTAGAGACAGAACCTTACTTGGTCGCTGAATTGGGTTTGGATCGTGATCCTCTTGCCTTCGCCTCCCGAAGGTCTAGGATTACAGGTCTGTGCCACCAGGCATGCTTAAATTTTCATTTATCTTGGTACATTCTCAGGGAATCGTTAGGTCAGATAGGAGTTCTATTTTTAACAGTTTCAGGACCTGACAGCCTGCTTTCTAACGTGACTGTGCCATCTTGTGTTTCCGTCAGAATATATGAATGTTCTCACATCTCCACATCCATGACAACACTTGCTTCTGTCTGTCTTTTTGATTGCAGCCATCCTAGTGGGTGTCAAGTGCTACCTCACTGTGTTTCTCACTTACATTTTCCTGGTGAGTAATGTTGGCATCTTTCCAAATAGGATATCTTCTTTGGAGAAACGTCTGTTCAGATCATTTAAAACCATTTACAAATTGAGTTGTCTTTTTATTATTGGATTTTACTATCGTGAGGTGCAGGTCCTGGGAGCTTATTTCTAGTGAATAACGACTTTGGTGTGCACATGCAGGCAGGGAGAAAGTAGCAAGTGTATGGAGACAAGAGGACACTCAGAATGAATAGGTTACCACCCGTGAAAGGAGAATTAGCACAGGCCCCAAAGATGAGTGATATTAGAATTCGTATGTTTCTTCCAGCCTGTAAGCTCCTCCTAAGGGGGTGGAGGGTTGGTTCCAGAATATGGTTGATTTCACAATGGAGTTAGCGCACCTGCACCCCAGCCTGGAATTCTCCTGACAGGCTTCAAGGTCTTTATTTTCTCTTCACTTCACCATGTTTGCCCTTTCACCTGTGATATGTGAGAACACAGCATTCCTGTCCCCTGAAGGCTGCAGCATTCAGAGACCCATCTTGGAAGGAGAGATTGGACCCTTGCTGGCACGTTGATCTTGGATTTCCTGGCCTCCAGAACTTTAAGAAATACATTTCTGCTCTTTGTAAATTACCCAGTCTTTGATATTTTGTTCTAGCAGCACAGAATCAACTAAGACCCCCAGTATCATCTGTTGAAAGACTGGTCTTCCTCCATGGAATAGTGGTAGAGCTCATGTCAAAAAAAAAAAAAAGTTGAACATGAGCATATGGGCTTATGTTTGGACTCTTAGTTCCAGTCCATTGATCTGTATGGCTTTTCTTAAGCTAGAACCACGTTGTCTTGATTACTGTTTTGGGTTTTTTTTGCAGTAAGTTTAGGAATCGGAAATTCTGAGTTCCCCAACTCTGTCTATCTTTTTTCATGATTGTTTTGGCTATACTGGATCCCTGGCAAATTTGCATCAATTTTAAGATCACCTTGTCAATTTATACAAAGCATTTCTTCAGATTCTGTTGAGGACTGTACTAAATGTATTGATTAGGGAGTATTGACATGTTAATGATATTAAATCTATGAATATGGTATGTTCTCATTTATATCTTCTTTAATTTCTTTTATCAATAATTCATAGTTTTCAGTATATTTTGGACTCTTTATTTTTTCATTTATTAGTTTTTGATGCTATTATAAATGGAATTGATTTTAAATTTTATTTTGGGTCATTTATTACAAATGTATAGAAATACTATTGATTTTTGTATATTGACTTTGTATATTATAACCTTGTGACATTATTAATTATTTTAAAAGTTTTAGTGGTTTCTTTAGGATTTTATATATATCTATATTTATATATATATTATCATGTATTCTGCAGATAATTTTATTTTTATTTCCAATGTAGATAATTAAAAACTTATTTTCTTGCATAATTGCTTAGTTCTCGCCTCCATTGTAACGAAAGTGGTAAGAATGGACTTCGTTGTCTTGGTCCTTAGAGAGAGGGCATTTAGTATTTACCATTAAATATAATGATGTTTCTGGGGATTTTGTAGATGTCATTTATCAGGTTGAGAAAGTTTTTTTTTTTCTTTTAATTATGAAGCGGTTTAGAGTTTTGTCAAATGCTTTTACTTTGTCTAGTGAGGTGACCATGTGGTTCTTAGGCTGCTGAGACTATGTATTATACTAATTGACTTTCAGATCTTAAACTAACCTTGAATCCTGAGGTAAGTCCAAACTGGTTATGGTTTCTAATTTTATTTATCTGGTGCTAGATTCGGTTTACTAGTATTTTGTTGAGAATTTTTATAATCCTGTTCTAAAGAGATACTGGTCTGTAGTTTTCTATGCTGTCCTTGGTTTTGGTTTCAGGGTAATAAGGAGCTTATAGAGTGATTTGCAAAGTATTTCTGCTTCTTGTATATTTTGGAATGGTTTTTGAATAATTGACATTATTTCTTCTTTGAGTGTTTGGTAAAATTTATGAGTAAATCTATTGTAGGCCGGGGCTGTTCTTTGTATATAACTTTTGGTTTACTAATTCAAACCCTTTAACTATTATAGGTATTTTCACATCATTTATTTCTTTTTGAGGGACTTGCTACTTTGTATTTTTCTAAAACTTTTCCCATTTTGTCTGTGCCCCCTGATATTTTAGTCATGTAATTTATATTATCCCTCTATAATCATTTTTATTTTATTTCTATAAGCTCAGTTAGCAATACCTCCTCTTTCATTTCTGATTCTAGTATTGAGTTGCCTTGTTATTTTTCTCAAAGAACTACCTTTAGTTTCATTGACTTATTGTTTTCTATCCTCTTTTTGTTAATTCATACTTCAATCTTTATTAATATCTCCCACTTACATTAGGTTTAGCCTGTCCTTTTCTTTCCAGTGTCTTAAAGGTAAGAGTTTAGGTTATTACTTTGAGAATTTTTTTGGCTTTCAATTTTTGGCTTTCATGTTTAGCTGTTAACACCTTCCCTCTATTAACCTTCACTGTTTCTTTTGCATCAAATCAATATTTTCTAATGTAGCCTTTTCACCTGAATCATTTTTTCACTATTTTTTGTTATTTTCTTAGATGTTGTTCTAGAATTTGCCATAGCAGGATTTAATTTAGATTTATATTAATTTAATTCTAGTGAGCTATAGAAACATTACTTCTATATAGCTCTATTTTGTTTTTTCCTTTTCTGTTATATATTTGTCTGTTAAGTATTATGTTACATGTTACATGTAAACTTTACAAGCCTAGCCATATATTATTAGAACATGCTTTAATTTATGACTTAAAAAGAAGCCAGGGAGAGCAAGTACGTCCTCCTGACTTTTGTCATTTTAACCTTGTTCATCACTTGGGAGCTCTTCACCTGCTCCTGTGGGCCTGGGTTACCGTACGTAGTTATTTTCTTACTCGGCGGGACTTGGCTTCTACCCTCTTCCTTATGTGCAGTATTGGCAAATACATTAATTTGTATATGTTTTGGTCCATAAATTATAGACATACTTTCTATATAATCGTTTCTTAACAATTTGGAGAAAATAAGCATTCCCATGACCTTTGGTAATTAAATAATTACCTTTCCTTCAGGGTGTGTGTGTGTGTGTGTGTGTGTGTGTGTAGATTCTAATTAGTGTCTAGAGCTTTCAACCTGAAGAAATGTGTTTAATATTTCTTCTTGGCCATAACTGCTAACACCAGATTCTCTCTGCCTTTTCTGTCAGGGAGCCTGTTGTTGTGCTTTCATTTTCTAAAGATAACTTTGTAGGACGTGGGACTGGGGGTGGACAGTTTTTCTTTGAGCCCTTTTATTCCTCTCCCTTCTGGAGCCCATTGTCTCTGGTCAGTGGCAGTTTACTTTACTGGGGCCCCTTGTACGTAAATGGATTATTCTTTTGCTTTCTGCTTTCTGAGTTTGCTCTTTATCTTCTGTTTTCAGCATTCTTACTGCATTGTGTCTATTTGTAGATCCCTTGTGTTTATCCTACTTGGAATTCACTGGCTTCCTGGGTGTGTAGATTAAAGGGTTTTTTTTTGATAAACTTGGGAACTTCGCAGCCATTCTTTCCTTATTTATTTATTCCTTTCTATCACTCCTCTCTTACTTATGACTATAAGGATACCCACTACAATGGCTTATTTGCTCCAAAGCTCTGTTCATTTTTCTTTATTCTTCTTTGTGCTCTTCTTCTTCTGAATGTACCATCTATTCATTTAGCTCAAGTTTGCTGGTTGTACCTGATCTCCTATAATTGGGTTTTTAAATTGAAGTTATTGTACTTTGCAACTACAGAATTTTCATTACTTTCCCGGTTTTCTGCCTCTGTGTTATAACGTTTGTTTGATACAATGTTGTCCTTATATCCTCCTTTATTTCCTTAATCACAATTTCCTTTAGTTCTTTGATCATATTTATCATGGCTACTTTGAAGTCAGTATCCATTAAGTCCAACACCTGGTTGATCATGTATAGGCAGTATTTTTTCTTACTTTTCTCCCTGGTGTATGAGTCATATTTTTATGTTTCTTTGTATGTCCCATATTTAAAAAAAAACCTAGACATATTAGATAATATCACAACTTCAATACTAGTTCCCCACCCAGGAGCTTATATTGCTCATTTACTTAAGGGTTGTCTGGATAACTTTGAGGAAGTCTAGTTCTCCTGTGGGAGGATGCCTTGGATATGCCAAGTCAGCTTCATGAAAGTGGGCATGGCTTCCTTTGATCTCTGCATTCCCTGACCATGCCCAGCCATTCAGCACCAATAATTACCAGGTGATTGATCTATTGTTTTCAATATCTTGGGGCATAAATTGCTTTATAAATAAGTTAATCATTTTCAAATTTCTTTGAAGATAGAGCTGCAGAAGGCAGCCTGTGGTTTGTCCTGGCACTAGTTCATCCCAGCCAGCTCTTTTCCTGCTTCTCTCTAGCCAACTGACATCTACAGTTTGTGTCTCTAGTAATCTACCAGTCTCCTCCCCCATGCCCCTTCTCCACAACTTCCACTGTGTTTGAGAACATCTATACAGGTGAATTTCTTGTCGTTCTCTTAGAAACCAAGTCAACGCTTTGAAAAAGGTTAGAACAGGGGTACACTTGTCTCTGGTGGCCTCATTTATGGAGCTAGTGTTGAGAGAATGGGGAAAGCAGCTCCTGGTGTGGGCAGCTTGCCTCTGTTGACAGGCAACTCCTGCCCCATGACCTTCAGCAAAGACAGCCGGGGGCCTGGCATCCTCCGATGTGCCACATCTTCCCTTCCATGAGCAGGACTTGGGTGATCCGTCGCTGGTTGCAGTGTTCCAGAGCTTGGCCTCAGCAGCAGGTGACACCTGCCCTCACCCTGTCCCTTCTGGGGAGAAAACCTCTGGTCGGAAGCTTCAGGAAAAGGCCCTGAGGTCTCAGCTACACTGTCTTGGAGTTTCTGTAAGGGTTGTGGTTCTGCATTCAAATCCCAGACTCTTTAACAGTCTCACTGGGGTTTAGGAGATTTTCTTGAATAAAGATTTTTCAGTTCACTGCACACTAAAGACAACCTTGACAATTTCCTGCATGTTCTTTTAATGATGATTTTCACCAGTCACCCATGGTTATTCTTGTATTATGCTATTATATACTATCTGATTTCCCTTACTCGCCCGTTGTTTTCGAGTGCATGTTGTGTCTCTCATTCTGCAATAAGAGCCCTCAAGACAATACCAGGTGAGACATACCTAGAACTTGCTAAACAATGGCCAAGACCGACGAGCAAAGCAAACCAGTGTGGGAAGCAGCTTTGCTGGAAGCCCCATTGGATTCTGAATGTATAAGAAGGGAAGAAATGAATTGCACCAAATGATATGACAGAGGCTGTGTCCTGTGAAGGTGAAACAGCTGGAGTTACAGGAGGCGACCTAGTGGTTCCAGAGGTAGAGGGATGATTTGGGCTGGGAGAAAGCCAGAAAGCCGCTCAAAGGTTAGGATTACAGGTGTGCATCACCATGTTCAATTTATATGGTGCTGAGGAATTGGACTCAGGGCCTTACAATTGCTAGACAAGCACTTTAACCACTGGACTATGCCCTCAGCCCTCTCTCCTTTATTTTATCTTATTTTTTTTGTTCATGGTCTCAAGGCCTTGTACATAGTAGACAAATGCTGTACCACTTGGCTGCATCCCTAGTCCAAGGGTCTTGCTAATTAATCCATCTAGGCTGAAATGAACTGTGTAGTCTTCCTATCTCAGCCTCCCTTCTGAGCAGCTGTGATCGTTTGTAAAAACTTACAAATAGTTTAATTGCTTTGAGCTATAGTTTGCTTGTCTTTAAAACTGGACCAACAGTGATTATGTGACTAAGTGGCCAGCTGACTGCCCCGCCTCTTCAGCCAGCAGCACTACACCTCACAGAGCTAACGTAGCTAACCTCACGATGGGTGCCTACTCACGCTGTCTAAACTGCTACTGTTTTCTTTTCCTATTTTATTGATATGTGTAAGTATAAAATATAAAATTTACATTGATCACGAGTATTTTGTGCACATACATATCATGGCAAAGTTACGAATCCTTCCCTTCTCTCTTTTTGACCCCCCACCCCCAGTTCCCATGATTCCCCTACATTAAGTTCTATGAAATGCTTGTGATCTGGGTTTCTCATATCAGAGAAACCATTCGGTATTTCATCTTCTGCTTCTGACTCACCTCCCTAAGCATGATGATCTCAGTATGTGGCCTCAAACACACGGCAGTCCTCCTGCTTCAGCCTCCCAAGTGCTGGGATAGGAGGCATGCCCCACCACGCCTGGCTTCTGTGTACTGGGGAAACGAACTCGGGGTCCTGCGCTTGTGAGGCAAGTGCTTTAACCACTGAGCTATGCCCCCCAGCGCCTCTTAATCACTTTTGTTTTCCTTGCTGTCCTGTCTACCCAAGTCCCAATATTCCTACCTCATCTCCACAGAGTCTGCTTCCCTGTTTCCTATCAAGTTACTTTTATTTTGCTCTTTAAATGATTTAGTTTGTGTTTTCATTGAGACAATGAGATATTTAAGCTTCTTAGAACCCTGGTCTCAAGGCGCACCTGTTTTCCTACAAATGACGTGAACTTAGGCTTTCTCATGCTGAATAGTACAGCGCTGTGAATGGTGCCTTACTCATGAGGATCCACCCTGTACTCTGTTGGAGTAGGTAGGGTGCGTGGATAAACAAAATCAAGAGTTACTTAAGAAGAATCCATTGAAGGTTTGTCAGGAATAGAGAGCGGATTGTTAATGCAGGGAAGGGACTGTGCAGGCCACGGAGAAATCCTCAGATCTGAGCTGCCCAACACAGCACACTATATCTGGGGCAGTCGACTCTAAGTGCAGTAAGCTTCATAGAGATGAAAAGCTTGTTCTTTTTCTTGAGATATCTCTTCTTTTTACCTACTGAATATTTTTCCCTTAATTTTTTAGTATGGCATACCCCTTTCGTTCCTGTTTAGTGTGGTGCTGATAAGGCCAAAACATCGTGAGTGTTTTCTTTCTTTCCTTGTCCTTCTAGTGGAAATGTCATGAAAGACAGGACAGTCACACATTTCTCCTCAGAAATTTCGGTATGACTCGAGTGACAACAAAACCTGTTGGGTTAGTCATTCCTATGGCTGAGCCCCAAAAGGCATAGTCCAAGAATTCTTGGGCCAGATCTTTGGGGCTCCCTAGGTCACATCTCTTCTCAGTTCTTAGTTAGTTATTCCTTCAATTCTACATCCTTCTAGAATATTTTCATTAATATCTTTTAGTGTAAAGTGCCCAGAATTTGGTTTTATTGCTTGAAACCAAAATCCACATTTAGAATTTTAAGTGTCAGATATCCCTGGCTGCCCCAGCTTAAACATCATCGTTGTTATTTGTCTTTGGTTTTAGATACATCAGAGCATTTGCCTACTGACAAGTGATACTGAAAATCTTTTTATATTTTTACTGGCCACTCACACATCTTCTTTTTGAGAAATGTCCTTTAAAATTGTTTTTCAGGGCTGGAGGAATAACTCAGTGGTTAAAGCACCTGCCTAACAAGCTCAAGGCCCTGAGTTTGATTCCCCAGCACCACATAAAGCTGGGTTTGGTGGTGCATGCCTATGATCCCAGCATTCAGGAGGCTGATGCAGGAGGATTACCATGAGTTTGAAGCCATCCTGAATTATATAGTGAGTTTAGGACCAGCCTGTACTACAGAGTGAGACCCTGTCTCAAAATAAATAAATAAATAAATAAATAAATAAATAAACAAACAAGTAACACATAAATAAATATTTTTCTACTTAAAAATTAGCTAATTTTCTATTTTATTGTTATGTTATGAGAATTCTTTGTATATTCTGAATACAAGTCCTTTGTCTGGTGTGGGTTGGATACATTTTATATTTGAATTTTTGTTTTCTTAGTGGTGTCTTCCAAAAAACCAAAGTTTTTTTTTTTTTAATCTTGTGAAGTCCAGGTGAGCTTTTCAGAGCTGTGACCAAATATTTGAAAGAAATCAGCTTTAGAGGTACAAAGATTTAATTTGGCGCATGGTGGGAGAGCATTGCCGTGGAAAGCTGCGCACTCTGTATCTGTCAGGAAGCAGAAAGCAAAGGGCCAGGGACCAAACACAGTCCCTGTGTTTCATTCACTTCCCGAGGCCCCATTTCCTAAGTTTTTATTACCTTTCAGTAATGTTGTCAGATTATGATCTCACTGTTGAATTAATTTGCATATGAAATTAAAGCCCTTATGGTCCAGTCACCTCGAAACTCCACCTCTGAGCACGTGCAACTTTTAGAGGACATATAAAACCTAAACCATAACATCCAGTTTGTCCATTTTTTCCTCCAATGCTTTGAGTTTTTTGTATCACATCCATTCTTTTTTTTTTGTCTTCTTTAAAGTCCATAAAGATTTTAGCATATTTTCTTCTTTCTTATAAATTTTACATATAGATTCTTGATCCAGTTTTATTTAGTTTTATGCTTATGAGAGGTTAATATTGCCCCTTTTTCAAAAAATTTCTGAAGCTATATTCATTAATCTAGCACCATTTGTTGAAAAGACTTTCTTTACTCGATTGAATTCCCATGGAACCTTTGTCATAAATACCTGACATATGTATAGCTCTACTTCTGGCCACACTGTTATGTTAAATTGATCTATATGTTGATTATATTTGCCCATTCTAAATGGTCTTTGTTACTCTAACTTTTAATAAGTCTAGAAATTAAGTGAGGTTAGGCCTCCAACTATTTTTTTTTTTTTGTTCTTTAATTGCATTGAAGATTCTAAATTATCAGCTTTTCCATTGTGAAATTTCTACAAACATGTCTATTAAGATTTTGAGTTTAATTCCATTGATTCTACAGACCAGTTTAGATTTGGGGAAAACTGCCAACTAACCAATTTTGAGTTAACCGAGCCATAAGGGTAAGATGTCTCGCCATTGATTTTGAATTTTTCAAACATCTCTCAGCAGGGTTTTGTCATTTTCAGTATAGCAATCTTAGACATCTCTTATTGGATTTAGTTTCATTTATTTTTTCTTTCCTGAACTGCAAAATCAGGATTTAAAAAATGATTTTCAAATTTTTGTTGCTAGCATTTAAGAATGCAACTGATTTTTATAAACTAACCTGGTATACTGTGACCTCACTCAATTAGTTTTATTCTAGTAGTAGTTCTGTAAGTTTCCTAAGAGATTCTGCCAGAAAAATCATATCTGCAGGAATGAACAGTTTTGCTTCTGTCTTCCAGTATTTTGTTCTTTCTTTCTTTCTTCCTTTCTTTCACAGCTGAGTTTTTTTCAGGAATGACAGTCTTATCGTCTGTCCTGTATGTCTTCATTTGCTCTTTCACCTGCTGACATGAGTCATTAATATTATATTAAGACCACTTCATCAAGGCTGCTAGTGGCCTACTCATAGCAAAATCCAATAAGCATTTCCCAACTTCTTGTCTTTCTGGAATAATCTACACAGTTATGCTTGTTCTTAGCATCTTTCTTTTCTGGGCTCCCAGACCACTAGTGTTGAATTCCTTTTAAGCCTCTATCACAGTTAACTATTTTTCTGTTTGTCTCTTAAGTTGTTTCCCAATTGTTAGTTTTTTAAATGTTTTCCCCAGTATTTCTCGTTATTTTTGCTCCGGGTCTTCTCTCTTGATGCAACTGCATTCACTCCCAAGGCTCCAGGCCAACATGATTTCTAAATCTCTTTTTCCAGCTCTAATATCTCTCTGCTTCCAATCCTGGTATCTAGCTACCTTTTGAGCCTTCTGAGAGGATGTTTCATGAAACTAAAAATTTAACATGTATAAAACTTAGCTCCTGATGTCTTCCCACGTTCAATCTCCATTTTTTTTTCTACCAACTAGAATGGGCTCCTTCCTTCTCCGTTAATTTGGTTCATATATCCAATTTGAATCATTGTTACTAAGAAACTTTTTCTGCATAGCCATGTTCCAGCTGAGGCAGCTAAATTGAATTCTGTACCCAGTGTGTTTTTTTTTTTAAATCTTTAATATCTACTTGAGATACATATTTGTTTATGTCACCATTTCCTTCTACTGGATTCAAGGACTTATGCCTTCTTTCATGTGCTTTGCTTTGTGTCGTGCTGTAGAATCCACTCCAGGCAAGGTCTCTACCACTGTGCTTTCCTCAGTTGTATTTGTATCCCCAGATCCTGCCATGATTCCTGGCCCTTAGTAGTTACCCATAGCCATTAGATACCTGTGATCATATACATCATACAGTCAAACCTGAAGCTAGTGAAGTAGGTCAACCCGTAGGACAAAGAACTAATATTGTATTAGTCGTGTAGGAAAAGACTGTGGAAATAGAAGATGTGATCTGTGAGTTATTCTTTCAGTTATTCTTATCTGTGGGTAAATGCCTCTTAAATCTAACCAAAGATTGCTTTAACTTTGGGCTAAGTGGGTTGTGATTAAGTTTCTTTCCCTCCAGATAGAAACACATACAAATGGACTCATTAGAAAAACTGAGAACTAGGGCCACTGAGAAATTATAACCCTCATTGTAAAAGAAACGAGTGGCATTAGATCTCTTTGGGTTTGGCGAGACTGGGCTGACCTCCCTAGGCCTTGTCATCTTTGCTGTTCTGCCAATAGTTGTATTGTTTGCAGAGCCAAGCTCAGACTGGAGCGAGGCCTCTTCTTTTCATCAGTGTATGTGGCTCACCTATGCAAACCCAAGCCACTGCCCATGTTCTTCACAAGACTTCCTAACTAAAGTATTTAAAGAACTCTGTGGGAAAGCCTTGGGCTTGAGTCCTGCTTAATGTTATATAATTGGCTTTTCTATGATTATTTGTGGGACACCTTCAGGTAGAGGAAGATGAGACTGCACTAGCAACTGCTAATAAGAAGTAATTCTAAAGTTAGAATGAAACATGAAAAGAAGTTAAAAGACTGGGCAAAGAGAGGACAAGATGTGTAAAGGCCAGAAGGTAAACTTATAGTGGTTGACTTTAAGCAGTAGGTAAAAGGTATCTGAAGATAGTAACAGCTGAAAACTTAGAGCAATCCCAAAAGATGGGGATCAAGGGGGCTGACAGGAATTTTAGAAAAAAAATGTCATGAGTTGTAACAGTGCCCATTTTTTCCAACTCCCAAGTATGTTCTATGTGTCCCATGGGTGTGGAGAGTTGGATTTGATAAGGGTCTTCTCTGCTAAACACATCATTCTGAGTTATATAAATAAGGTACTTTTTTCTTGTTTGAGCATGAAATGAGATTCATGTATTCATTCAGTGATTTATTAAACCTACTTCGTGTCAATCAGGGCGGCAGGGACTAGAGACATGGCCATGAGTCAGATGGATGGGGTGAGCAGTAGATCAAGCCGACAGTGTTTGATTTGTGTGAGAAACATAAGGAAAGGTGCTCTGCATGTAATGTCATGAGGCCAAAGAGGAAGAGCATCCAACTAGACTTGGAAGCTGTGAGAAGCTCCCAAGGAGGGCTCCTCGTTAGACTGGACTCTGGGACGCCAGGACCGTGTCTGTCTTGTCCTCTTCACAGCCCTGAGAGCCCACAGTGTGCTCAGTATGAGACAAAAGCTGAATGACAATGGGTTAAATGATTGAATTCACTGATTTCCACCCAGACTTCATGCACTGGGTATGACTGGTCTCAATGGAAGTTACTCTCCCAATTCCTATTCTTGGATTCTAGGATTCTAGGGGCTCCTCTTATTTTTTGTTTTTGTTTTTTGTTTTTTGAAACAGGCTCTTGCGCAATAGCCCTGGCTGGTTGTGAACCCACTGTGTATCCCAGGTTCACCTTGGGCTTATGACAGTCCTCCTTGCCTCCATCTCCCGAGTGCTGGGATTAAAGGCATACGCCACCATGCCCGGCTTTATGTGGTGTTAAGGAATCGAACTCAGCGTCTTGCGTTTTCTAGGCAAGTGCTTTAACTGCTGTGGCATTCCTCCAGCCCCTTGGTGCTCCTTTTGAGGACCAATTTATTTGGAAAGCATATTGAAATAATCTGACACATATTTGCCCTTAAAGTTTCATGAACACCAGAATTTTAGCATACAGATTCTCAAGTAATCATGACAGCAAATGAAATCAATGACATGTTGAGAGGTATTGGAGATGTATTTTTAAAAATGGGAAACCAATCAGTATGCAGTTCCGATACTGCCATGCAATGTGAATGGCAATGCAGCAATACCAGCTTCATTTGGTTTCTCTCTGGCTAAATCTAAAGTGAGTGTGTTAGCTGGTTTTCAGGTCCAAGTTGAGCCAGCATTTCATTAGTATCTGCAGCTCCTTCTGCCAGGTGAGTTAACCTCTCTGAGCTTGTTTCTTAACAAGCTGCGGGAGAGGCAGTGGTCACTGTGATCACGCAGACTCGTGCCTCTGCTGTGAGGGCAAAATGTGAGAATCCAAGCAAAGGGATTTTGAAAGCTGAAGGGCAATAGGACTATTAATTATTAAAATAATACTATGAATGGAAAGTGGAATTCAAAGTGCTGACTGTGGAGGTAGCCGGGGCGAATAAACCTTCATGTTCTATGTTCAGTTCCGCAGCTGTTGACTTGTTCACAGTTTATCACTTCAGATACTGAGAAGAATCTTGTGCTGGGTAAATATACTTAGGAACTGGTTTAAAATAAAAAAAGGCTGGTTATCTGGTCAAACAACCCCAATCGAAGCATGTGCACGTAGCCTCTTAATGATAATTTAGGAAGCTTTCTAGGCTCGTGGAGTCCCACAGAGGCTCGTGTGGAAACCTGGCTTCCTCATGAGGCTTGGTTGACCAATTAGTCTGCACCAACCTCGCAGTCCAGCTGTCCAAATAAAACCTGCCTGATGGTGATGGCGAAAGCCTCTGAGCAGAACAGGAGGGGGCAGGATCTGGGGCAGGAATCAAGTCGAGGGGAGATGGCCCAGCAGGCCGCTTTCCCTAAGTGGGTGTCTGAGATGCAAGATCTTTATAAGACTAAAGAGTTTATTTTAACTATAACGGGAAGAAACTAAGTACCAGTTACCACAAGCGAGGGTGATCTTTATCTGACTTTGTTGGCCTGGGAGAAAGGGAAGGAATCTTAAAAGGCTCCGCCAGCTGTAGGCCCCTCAGAGAGGACATCTCCCGCACATTTCTGACATGTCTCAGATGTTTCCAACCTTACCTTGTGTTAGAAGAAATTGCTGCAGAGTCAAGCCCTCCTCCACCAGTGACCCCCTCCCACCCCCAGGTGTTATCAACACCTATCCCACACTCGGCTGGATCCATCTGATCTGACCTGCAGTTTCCCTGGCTGGTTCTGGTCAGGGCCAGCCATTGCTTTGCCTTCTTTGAAAGGCCTTGTGGCCCTCTTCTGGCTTGATTCCCCCTTGGAAGGCTCTGACCAGCACCTGTGAGCCCTCACCCCCAGAGAGAGAGGGCTAATGTGCTAATTACCCCAAACCCAAAAATGTAAGCTGTAAACAGAGGAGGGCTGTGTTTATCATCAATCAGTTTTATGACCCTCTGATGGTGGTGATATCAGGGGCGTTTACACTGGGAGACCGCACAGTATTCTCCAGCAGCTGGCCGCTGATGTTGCTGGAGAGCAGAAGACGATGTGGCCCATTAATTGTAGTATTTGCACTGGAGGGAATGTGACTTTGGCCAAATGGCCAGTCTCGGGTCTCAGGATTGCCAAATACATTATTTTCAAAAAATCTTAAAGTCCGCTTGGATGGTTTCCAAATAATCTGTGGTTTGGGGGCCTACACTTTCCCCAAATGAAAAAATGAAAACGCATTCTTTCTGAGCTGTAACTTGATATATACATGATTTGAAGACAGCAGGAGACACTGTTCCCCAGGAGGAAGAAGACGGGGAGAAGGAAACTCAGGGAAAGGAGAGGAGAGCGCTCTGGTGCGCAGAGAGGGTCCTAGCCCGCTCTGACTTAGGGACCAACCTTGGGTACATCTCATCCTCTGCCTTCACCCACTGTTTCTCCACCTGAGAACGGAGGCGGAGGTGGCCCAGCGGAACACTCCGTGATCTGAAGACCGGGAGGATCTGTGTAAAGCATAAATATCATAAAACGTGGCACGAGAAATGTTTACACCAATGTGTGGTTTCTGATCAAAGCCAAAATTGCTGGGTTCTTGAGTGAAAACTTCTGGCTGCACATGTGAGATTTGCAGCTGCCTTTGGCACCTATAAAATATGATTTGTGAGGTGCCGAACAACGTCCTGGGGTCCCCACAGCCTGCTCCTTTGGCACCGGCATCCTTTCCAGCGAAGTCCTGCCAACATGTGGAGATGCGGGTGCGTGAACTCTGGCCGCATTTCGGGGTTGTTAACAGCACAGAGGATTTGCCAGCAAGGCCCCGAGTGCATTCTTGCCCTGAGCACCTTGCCCTTCATTTATGGACCCCTGGGAGGGCCAAACCCATCTGTTTCTCATTCATTTACACTTTACTCATCAAAATGTTGGTTTTGGTTGGACTCCTTTGTTTTCATTTTGAGAGACCTTTAAGAATCCAGGGGGTGGAGGGTGGGGGGGTGGGCGGAAAGATGGGTGAGTGACAAGGAGGTTGGTGACCCGGAGCTCTCTGTCCTGTTTCTAGCATTACTTATAGCTCGTTGTATGGGGACAACAAACAGTTTCTTTTTTTTCCCCACTTAATTTCCCTACATTATTTAAAAAACTGAAAGGAAGGAAGAAACAAATGCATATTTTTGCTTCTGTCTTTTTGTCTTGCTTCCAGAGATTTGGAAACAAGTTGGAATCTGTAGGATTTCAAGAAGACAGCCAGGCCTGGTCGCACAGGTACTCAGGGAAGCTGAGGCAGGAAGATCACAGGTTTGAACCCAGTCTGAGTGCAACTTAATGACTTAGTAATACCCCATCTCAAACAAAAATTGTAAAAATGGGCTGAGATGTAGCTCAGTGCAAAGGCTGTGGGTTCTATCTGCAGTACCACACACACACACACACACACACACACACACACACACACACGAAGGCATAGTCAGAAGATCTCAGATTTTACTCTTTCTCCCTCTTTGGTTTTTAAAGAGCCAACCGATTTTTCTAGGTTCATGAAATTGAGCGTGTGGCTGGGTTTATCCCATTGACATTAGGGAATAGGGATAGAGTCTACTGTTTTTTCCCCTTATTTGTTAAATAGTCTTCAAGCTAGGGATAGTTGTGAGCTGCAGGAAAAATTATATATGCAGCCTGTTATCTGGCCTTTGGGTTCTCCTGTAGCAGGTTTTCCTGTAGGTTTTAGTCAAAATCAGCAGTGGCAGGCATTTCAAGGGGGGCAGATTCCTTCCTTCCTTGCGGTTGTAAACTTGCTGATCTTTGGAAGTAGAAGTAAAGTTAGATTGCGTGCTGTCTTCCTTGCCACCAGAAAAAGGAGGGCTGGTTCTCTCTCCAGCCATCATTTCCGCATTCTGGAATAGTAACCACAGTCCAAACATAGTAGGAACAAAACGAGAACTATCTTAAAGGGTGAAGCACTGCTGAGCGTGCGCTGCGTGTAGTGTGAAACCTTAAACAGATTCTTACTGGAAGAGTTAAGAGGCTTACATTGTTGTCAAGCTGTGATAGGGGTAACCCTATGGTACTATTATGACGAGTCCCATTTTTATGACATGTGTTGTTTTTAATGGTGTGACTGGCAAGGACCTATATAACTTACAGAATTTGTTTTAATTTTGCCGAGTAATGGCTTCACATTGCATCGTACATCAGGCAGTAGAAGGCCGATGTGGTCTGCAAAAACTACTTGGACAAAGGAAACCTTGCGGTTATTATAGCACTGAAGCAGCTCCAGATGGCCGCTGCAGCTACGGCTGCACATTAACACTGCTCAGGTGGGTGGCAGCTGTCACGGGCACCGAGAGCCTCGGCTTTGGGGATCAGATGGACCTGCGCTGCAATCTGAGATCAGCTACTTAGCCTTAACTAGGGAAAGTTATTAAGCCTCTCGGTTTCCTCACTTATATGGAAGGGATAATAATAGTGCCCAGTCCTGTGGTATGTAGGTAAATGACAATTTCCATGGTGTAAATACTCCCACTGTGGCTGATTATAAGTTGTCAGCTGTGGTTGGGGAGAGATGGCACTGTCAGTTCTCATGGGTCTGTGAGAGCTGACACCAGCATTCCACCAGTAATTCCCACAACTGTTGGGAGCACGCGGAGGGCTTGCTGTAGTGCTTGTATGCCCTTGAGTATAAGGAACATCAATAAGCATTTCAAACACAGAGTTTGAACAAGGAAAGGAAAATATGTTTATCAATTGTACTTATTCTAATACTGAAAAATAAAATGGTTTGCTTATGTTGGAAGAAATAGAGTTTGTCCTGCACTGGGTACTGTGCTAAGTACTTACAACAGGTAAGGAGCCTGCATCGCACATGCTCTTGGCTTCTATCCCTAATTTTTTGCTTACCAAATCAGATGCACTCCCTCTAGCACATAACAGCATCTCAGACTGGTGATCTAAACAGTAGCAAATTGGGCCAACCAATCCTGGGGGCTGGAAACTCAAGATCAAGATGTCAGGAAGCATGTTTCTCCTTCCATCCGTAGTTAGCACATAGCTGTCTTCTTGCTCTGTCCTTGCATTCAACTTTTCTGTGTGACACACAACCCTAGTGTCTCTTCTGTTTTTATAAGGATACCAACCCTATTGAATTAGATCACTAACACATGAATTTTGGAAGGACAGTTTGACTCATAACAAACCTCTTTGTTTTTTTCTATGGCTGCAATACAAATTACTGTAAACTTGATGACTTAAAACAACAGAAATGTCTCCTCGACCATTCTTGTTCTAAATGAAGGTGTCAGGACCCTGTTTCTGCTCAAGGTTTTAGGGGAGAAGCCTTTCTTGACTCTGAGCTTGTAGTAGCTCCTGGCATTCCTGGACTTTTGGCAGCTTGACTCTAATCTTTGCCCCATCTCTGTGTGCCTGTTCTCCCTGCCTCCAGTCGTTCATCTTATTAGTAGGTATGTGAGATCTATGACAATTCCATTCAACCCGAGGAACTGGTGCACATACATGTTGTGTAATGATCATTTTGCTTCCCTTCCTCCTTTCTACCTTCTCACCCCGACACACCCTTTCCTTCTCTACAAAAGTCTGTCTTACTGTTTTCTTTTACCACTTCCTTATTTTGCTCTTCTACTTGCTTTTACTTTGTTTTCTCTCCCATTAGAAACCTGTGGTATTCAGTCGTCTGTGTCTGGTTCATTTCACTGGGCATGATGGTCTCAAGGTTGTGTGCCGTCTTCTTGTCCCCCATTTTCATCTCTTGATGACAGGCATCATTGGATTTCAGGTGCATTTGGCTAGTGCAGGATGATCTCATCTCAGTATCCTTAACTCAAATACATTTGCAAAGATCCTTTTCTACGTTAGGTCCCATGGACAAGTTCCAAGTGGAGATCTCTCTCTTTTTTTTTTTTTTTTTTTTTGGAGGGTAGAGGGGATACCATTCATCTCACTTTAAACTGCTTCATTCATCTGGTAACGTGATGAACTCCATGTTGATTTGTGTTGTAACCAGAAGTGGTGGCAGTGTCCAGTAAAGCGGTTATCTGACCCCAGGTACCTTCAGCTGTTTAATCTTCAACAAAGGAACAAAAAACTGTACCAGAGAAAAGATAATGCTTTTTAACAAACAGTGCTGTGAATTCAGCCGCAGAAGAATGAATCTAGAGTCACATCTTTTGCCCTGAATAACAAATCAAAATGAATTTTTAAAAACCTCACACATTAAAGCAGAAACACTGAATCTTCTGGAAGAGAAAAACAGACACACCCCTTGAAGACGGAGGCCCAGGCATGGCCCTTCTCATCAGAATACCTGTGGCACAGCAGATGACACTAAGAATCACCAAATGGGATGACTTCACATTAAAAAGCTTCTATACGACAATGGGAACAGTCAACATGCTAAAGAGAGAACCGACAGAGTGGGAAAAAAATTACCACATGTTTCTCACACAGAGGACTAAAATCTAGCATATTCAAAGAAGTGAAAGACAAACTAGACTTCACAAGATAAAGAAAAGATGGGCAACAGAAATAAATAGAAACTTCTCAGAAGAAGTACAAATTGCCAACAAATCCATGGAATGGCTTCATCATTTTTAGCCATTAGAGGACTGCAAATCAAAGCTATGCTACGATTCCATCTTACCTCAGTAAGAATGGCTATTAACAAAAGCTCAAAGCCCAGCAAATGTCAGGGTGTCTGTGGGGAAAAGGGAACTTCACATTGTTGGTGGTACAATACACTTTCCCTAAGGAAAACAATGTGGAGACTCCTCAAAAAATTGAAAATGGGAATTCTAGGTATACCTCTTCTGGGTACCCTTCCAAAGGGATAAAGTTTATATCACAGTGATACATGCATATCCATGTTTCTAATGGTACAACTCATAATAGCTAAATTTTGGAAGCAGGAAATATGTCCATCAACAGGTAAAGAAAATGTGGTAAGTATACACCATGGAGCACTACTCTGCTATGAAGAAAGATGAATTTGAGTCACTTGTAGGGAAATGGATGTACTTTGAGGTCATTATGCTTAGCAAAATAAATCAGACACTGTCGGTTAAATACCACATGGCTTTTCTAATATGAGAAATCCAAAATGTAAGTAATTAAAAGAGCAAAATGAAAAAAGAGATGCAGGGAACAGGGAGATAGGCTGTACAAAGAATGCGGGGAATGTGGGGTAAGGGGAGACAGGCGGGCAGGTAGAGGAAAGAGAAATCCAAGTGATTAAGATGGAGTAAGTATGTGTGCCCATTCCCCAAATGGAATGCAGGTATTATGTATCGTAAATACATACCAATAAAAAGGATAGGTTGAGAAAATTTTTTTAAATGCAATTCTAAAAAAATGAAATTACCTGAGAAAGCTTGCTTTTTATAAGCTATTCATAAAACCAAATCAGCTGATATCCAGATCAGCACATGCCCTAGGTCTCCCTTCTGTAATGTAGAGTTGTGCTAGATTGTGGCTTCCCACCTCAGGGTACGCTGTGAGCTCCTGGAGCGTTGGTGTGAAAACGTAGCAAGTATTGTAAGTGGGCCACAAGTGGATATGATACAGGTCACTTGCAGGTAAAAGGGATTAAGAATTCTAGGTACTTTCTTCAAACTCCCCTTACTTTCCATGGTAGCCCTAGGAAGACCACACAAGGCTGGTGCCCTCCATGATTAAAACCTAATTAAAATGTACCTGAGTCCTCAGTTGGAGAAGAGGTACTCAGAAGAGATGGCCATCAAAAATATTCTAGTAAAAACTTGTATGAGGAGGAAATATTTATTATAATCCCCACTGAGATCTGGGGATTATCTGTTAGATTATGCCAACTCATACTCTTCTGGCATTACATAATATATATATACAATGAAGTGCATTTTATAGTGAAATGGAAACCCTGGTTCATAAGACAGCCACTACATCATCTTACCAAACTAAGAGGTGGTCACAAGCTTTTACTGGCTAGAAGAAACACGTGGCTGTATCTGAAACAGCTTCTGATCTGAAAATGTTATGAAGAAATGTGAGATATCCTGTATAACTCATTCTAACTTTCAAATTTATTTTTCCCCTGGGGGATAATCACTGGCAATACTCAAAGATTACTTCATGAGGAAAATGCCATAATTTGGGGGAGTGGTTATAAGATGGTGGGAAAAAATACCTGACTTTTACTGTCAGATTAATTTGTGTTAAAATCCTTCAATGTGGTATGCCACGTTTACTTTGGGACTTTGGCAAACTATTTAATATTTCTATGCTTTAGCTTTCTGTATTTATAAAAATGAAAAATGACACCTACTTCACCAATAGTGTTATTGTGAGGATTAAATGAGGTCTTGGAGGAATGTGTTGTGCCTTAGCCCATGGTTCAATTAATGATTATGGCAGTTTTACTGCTATTAAACTCTCTGATTATTGCTTATTGTGATGTAAACTTTCAGACAATGCCTCTTATTACTTCTGCCTGTACCGCCCACTTCTGGCTTGGCTTGATGCTCACAACACCTACGTTGCCTTACATGGTCGTGCCAACCAGAGTGTTGGTTGAGTTTAAACAATTTGGAAGCATCTCCTTAGGTGCTGCTCTAGAGTCTTTGCATCAGAAAAGTGGCCACCCTGGGAGGGCATGTCCCAGTGTGTTTGACATGAAGAGTAGAAGAGATTGGCTAGTAGGACACTCCAGAGTTTTCAGAATGCAGTATATTAGAACAGCTGAAACTGTGAGAGTCAGATTTTGTTGTGTTTGTTGTTGAGACAGTCTTGCTCTATAGCTCATTCTAGTCCCAAACTCAGTATGTAGCCCACGCTGACCTCAAACTCATGGCCAGTCCTCTTGCCTCAGCGTTCTGATTACTGGGATTACAGGTGTGTGGCACCATGCCTGACTTATGGAGTGCTGGGGAATTAGACCCAGGGCCTTGTACTTGCTAAGCAAGCACCCAAACCCTGAGCTCTACCCAGCCCAGGTTTTAATTGGGTGATGTTTTAGATTTGCTTTCATCACCTCTGTTTTAGCTTTACACAATATTTTGAGACCAATTAGAAATGACCATGGATCCTCCTTACTATCATAGTGACTGTAGGAGGGCAGAATTGTACATCTTTCGTTCACTCATGTTTCTCAAATGCCAAGCACACGCGGGGTTTGGCTCATGTGGACCTTCAATGAAAATTGTAAAAATAAGTCAGTTCTGTAGGGAATTGTAGCCAAAACTGGACCAAAGAGTTCTTAAGAATGTTGTCCTATGGTGGGCCTGAGAATATTACCATGTTAATCAACTGGTTAGTTTATTTGAGTCATGTGATTTGATACCCTTGAACTAAGCAAAGTATTTTCTCTAGTTTTAGCTGCCATTATTTTTTGACTCTGTCCCTGAGACTCACTCAAGTAGATGGCTCTTTCTTGGCCATCAGTATTACTGACATGACATGGAATCACTAGGTGTAGATAGTACAGAGAAATCCAAAGCCTACCATTAAGGTATTTCTTCTCTAGTTAAAGGGTGATTTCAGTTCCAGAGCCATTTCTTGAATAATTACTGTTCAAATAGAAGCAAGGAATATGCATGAGGCTGTTCAAATAAATGATAGTATAGAAAATGTCAGGAAGATTGATTATGTGTACATACCAATTCCTCAAGAGGAGTGTAGTTATTATGTGTCACAAACATGTCCTAATAAAATAATAATTGTAGAAAGAAAAGCAAAAGTGCTATGTGTTGGGACATTTGAGATTACTGTTTCTAACTCCAGAAATTTTAAGGAAGAGTATTTATCTAGCTCAAGATTAAGTAAATAAGACATAAGAAGAAATTGACCCATGGCTCAGCACACTGATGCCCAATGAGCACTGCCATTTGTCTTCATATTGGTGATATTAGTTCACCATCATGGATGCTCCGATGTTCTGCTCAGCTCTTCCTTGCAAATGAGGTCATCCTGTGGGAGAAAAGTATCTTTTTTCTTCTACTATTCTTGGTTCTCAGTTGAAGCTCCTGTAATAAAAGACAGATTAACAAGAGGAAAAGGAGTAAATATGTTTAATATAGAATATATGTGCCATGACAGCCTTTTATAAGGAAATAAAGACCCAAAGGAATGGTTACACTGGAGGGTTTTATACTGGGTTTGATGAAGAGTAGAAATATTTTTTTAAAAAAACTTGATTGGACAAAGGAGGCCTGAGCTAAGAGGAGCGCACCAGTGAAGTTTAGCAAAACCTTTTCCTTTAGACCTATCTCAGCATCCTCCTGGCATAAGGGATACGGGTGTTTCTTTCCTCTAGATGTAAGGAAGATATTTCTTACATGAGAGTCTTAGGGCTTTCCTCAAGCCATTTATACTTTCCTGTACCTACTGTTCCGTGGATTCTTTCAGCTTAAAATTCTGCACACTCCAGGACGCCATATTTGGGGACAGCAGGTATTGAACCCTGTCAGCACTAACTCTCTCACCTCCCAGGATTGAGGGTACCTCAGAGTTAAATATGTCTCCTAAAATTGCCCTTGGCTGAAAGGAACTTGTTATGGGCTGACTTGTGTGCCCTGTTCCAGTCTGCTCCCCTAATTCATATGTGAACACCTAAATGCGTAGTATCTCAGCATATGTCTGGCTTTAGATATAGGGGCTGTGAAGAGATGATTAACTTAAATGAGACCATTAGAGTGGGACCTACTCCAAGCTGACTGGTGCCCTTAGGCGTTTAAGATACACAGAGACATCAGAGGTCCATGTACCAAGAGGCACAACCATGTGAAGACTCCCTAAGTGAAGTGGAAGTGTGGCCCTTTTGGAGCTAAGAAGAGAAACGTCAGAGGAAGCCAATCCTGCTGTGTCAGCGCCTTGATCTTAGATGTCCACACTCCAGAATTATCAGAAAATGAACTTAGGTTTATGCCACTCAGACTGCAATATTTTGTCAGACTAGTGCAGAGCTGCCTCATTGAAAGTTACATGCAACTAGGGATAACCTACAATAGACTGGTCAAAGACTTAGACTTAGACTTACACTGGTCAAAGGTCTAAACCCTACCTTCAGTTTTAAACACCTGTAAAAGGCAATTCCAGCTTCATAATTCCCATAGTAACTGTTAAGTTTCCAGAGGTTTCACATATTTCTCTGTCCAATCTTTGGGAGGTATGAGAACATTCTTACGCTAACACCTATGTTTCACGGTCGATCTCCTGGGGAACCTGGCCTATGATATTTAGTATCAGAAATAATTTTTGGAATCAACCTCTAAAGAATGAGATTTGGAAATGAGATCACCCTACCTGTCCAGGGATGAGGGCATCTTCACTGGTGGTAGGTAACATGTGGAGAGGCCCTGGGATGCTGTTACTGTACAGCTATTTAAACTTTTACCAATGGTAAATCGAGGCAAAGCTCTGATGAAGAGGAAAGCAATGGTAGTGTGATGTCTCCGGTGTTTAAGAAGTTTGGAAGAGGATGTCTCTCATTGTAGTCTATCAACACATTGGGAAAAGACACTGAAATTTTGAGGGAATTTAACCATCCATTTATAGGTACAAGTCAGAGAGCCTCTTTTGCAAGATGGGGTGCAAGACAGAAGGGCCTGGGCATTAGTCGGGACCTAGTTACCAGTAGAACACAGCTCCAAAAGTGGATTTTCAACTGTGATGGTCTACTATGCCACAGTCGGGGATATGGGTGGGAAGAAGAGGGATTCTAGGTCCACACACTCAAGAATCTTGAGAAAGGAGATCCCTGTGAACCTTTCCGGCCCTGTGGAAGGGACCCACTCACCTTTTCCTCGAGCCCAGCACCAGCCATTGCTGGGAGGTGAAACAGAAGTCTGCCTTCTGAAGGAAAGCCTTCAAAGACCTGTATTGCCCTGGGATTGGTATCTAGCCCCACTCCTGGCCACACGATGATAACTCTGGTCAGTACTCAATATAACCCAGCCAGGCAAGTGCTGGACTCACTGAAGAAGGAAACAGCTGCAGGAACTAATCAACAAATATTGGCAGGATGCAAGGGGGCTGCCGGGGATCAAGGGGAAGAATGGAATGTAAAGTTGTACCTAAGAGAGTTTATCTATATGGGAGCACTCCTCTGCGATACAGGATTTAACACTTTGGCAAGGACCCCAGGAAATGATGCTAATATTGACAAAGAAAATGAAACTCAACCTTTTGCTTACATCCTTTATAAAAATTAACTTGTAGTGGAGCACAGGTCCAGACATAAAAAACAAAACCAATAAAACTTCTAGATGGGAAACATAGAAGAAAATCTTTGTAACCTTGAAAAAGGCAAAAAATTTATTAGGTAAAAAACAAAAAGCATGAGCCATAAAAGAATATAAGACTTCACCAAATTAAAAGCTCTGATTTTCAAAAACAAAGCGAAGCCAACAGTACTACTATTGACAAAGTGTGAAGAGAAACCAGACCAGGAGCAAATGTTTGTGAACCAAGCCACTGATAAAGGACTTGTATCCAGAAAAAATGTTCCGACAGTAAAGAGAGAGAGAGAGAGAGAGAGAGAGAGAGAGAGAGAGAGAGAGAGAGAGGACAGAAAATAAACTATGCAAAAAATAGACATGAGATTTGAACAGATACACTTTTGCAAAGAAGATACTCACATGGAAAATAAACACATGCAATGTGTTCAGCATCATCAGTCATGAGAGAAATACAGACTAAAGGCACAGAAAATAGTTTCTGTACATGGTTAAAATATCTAAAATTTGAAAAAAAATTGAACATATGAACTGTGTTGAGGATGTGAAGCACCAGGAACTTTCCTGCCCTGCTGTGGTGCTAGTTGAGTATCCCTTATACAAAATGCTATGATCAGAAGTTTTTCAGATTTAGTCATTTTTAGATTTCACAATCCCTTTTAGACTTTATTGGCTGGACTTTCCTAATCCACAGATTCAAAATGGAAAATGTCCCAAATCTGGAGCTTTATTTTTTTTTCTTAAATTCCAGGATATTTTGGATTTCAGACTTTAGGGTAAGAGTTGATTCATGTGTACAACCTCTTTGGAAAAAAGTTGGCAGTTTCATATATAGTTAAATGCATACCATAGACTCAGTAATGCTACTCTTAGTTATTTACAAAACAGAAATAAAGACATATGTCTGCACAAAAGCATGTATGCAAATCATCATAAAAGGTATAACCCTAATAGCCCAGTACCGCAGGGACCCAAAGGCCAGCCAACTGATAGATTTGTAAGTATACTGTGGCATACCTATATATCAGAACTCCATAAAGAAAATAAATGAGCTACAGCTAGATGCAGCATGGAATCATTCCATTAAGAGAAAGACACAAGCTGGGCATGCTTGTGTAACCTATAGTCCTAACCAAACATTGTCCTCAGCTCAAGAGAACTGACCAGCACTCCTTTGTTGGGGAGGAGTGTAGCTCGAATGCATTGGCCTGTGCATATAGGACTACAGAGGCACATCTTTCTGCCTCTTTAGCACAATTCTGAAAGGCCATCTCGATTTTTAGGACTCCCTGTGTGGTCTGTCACCATAGATACTGATATGCCGACTTTATTGGATTAGCATTTTAACAGGAGCACAGTCTGAAAAGGGCTGGGGATATGGCTCAGTGCAAAGGCCCTGGGTTCAATCCATAGTACTTCTCTTGCTCACTAAAATAAAAAAATAAAAATTTTTTTAAAAAACCTGTGTCTTCACTTCCAACACGCCCAGTACTGGAAGCATGTAACCGCAGGATTTATCCATTTTAATCTTTCAGCCATTCTGTAGGCCTGACTTAAAAGGTTTGCTTTATTTTAGGAGATTTTAATCCCAATATTTTATACAGCATGTAGGGGCAACACAAAAGCACCTAGATTTGTTCCCATTTTGAAATCATTTGTTTCCATCAATAGAAGAGAGAACGGACAGACTCAAAACGCATCTCTGTGTTACAGTCATCAGTTCCTACTCCCCACTGATATACCGTTGACCTCTGTATTTAAGTAATTTCGAAACTTGAAAAGATTGCTGGGAAGGACACTACTGTTCCCCAGAAGGGATGACTGGGGAACATGAAAGAGTGGAGAGGACACCCTCAGCCAGAGGCATGGCCCTCGTTCCAGTTAATGGGCTTCTTGGAGGAGAGCAACATAATTGGCTTTGAGGTCGTTTCCAGGGCCTTTGAAGGACAAGCGAGTGCTCATCAACATATGCCAAATGTTTATAGAGCGCCTCTTTGGATGAGTATCTGTTTTAAATAAGCGAATTTAAAGGGGCCTGTAACTCACTTAAATTACACCAAGATGGGAGACTGGAGACAGGATATAGCTTCCAGTTGAAATTCCTTGATCTCTGGGTTAGTCTTAATTTTATAGATAACAAAAGCCATCATTTAAAGAACTTTAACCAGTTGTGTTCAAATGGTATTCAGATGGCACACACCGGCTGTAGGCTGTCCCCTCACTGGTTGCTTCGGGTTGGTTTTCTTCTTCGTGCAGACTTAACATTTGTTGGTCCAATGAACACAAATGGTTTGTGGCTTCAAAAAAAAAAATCTGTTGTGTTTCTCTCTGGACAAAAGAAAGGTAACATTGAGAGAATGTTCTGCCCTCATCATTAGCACCTGAAGAGGATGGTGCTGCCTTGGGAGTCTTTGAGAATCAGCTGCAGTATTGTGATGGGACAGTCCCCCTTCCTTCCTCATAGGCGAGTTGAGTCCATACTTTCCTAGCACTGAGCTCTTGACCCAGCCTAATTTGTGGATTTGGTGCTTCTGTGAAGTGCACATTTGGGTGAGCCACTAGAAGGATGCTGGGTCACTCAGAGATAAGAAGGGGACTTTGTTATAGAAAACAACTCATGGAACAAGGCTCAGAATGCTGAGAGAAGGGGTCTGGGCTTGCGACAAGGGAAAGGGGCCCAGTGTGAGAGGTCCCTGTACCTTGCCTGTAAATGAGGAAGCATGGGGTCAAAGATGGAGGACAGCTGACATCTAGACTTCCATTTGCCACTAAATAAGTGTGTGATCTTAAAATGTTTTTTTTCCTTTCACTTTCTGGGGCTTTTATTTTCAAGTGCTGTTAGGTGAAAGGTTCATACGCCATAAAATCATGAAAATTACTTTACATCCCAAAATTTCCTGGTTTTTGTCTCTAAGAATGTACTTAAATTGTATCTAACCTTCTGTCTTTAAGATTTCAAGCACTTCTGATGTTTGCAGTGTGAACCTGCATCTTCCCTAGATTGTAGATCTTTATGATTTAGCTCACTTTTTTTTTTTTCCTTATGGTACTGGGGATTGAACCCGAGTCTTCACATTGAGCTCCATTCCTGCCATCTTCTCCTTTATTCTTTTTGAGACAGGGTCTCATTAAGTCATCAAGTTGCCCGAGCTGAGCTTGAACTTGTGATCCCCCTGCCTCCACCTCCCAAAGTGGTGAGATTACAGGCACGTGCCAACACGCCCAATTCCAGCTTGCTTCTCAGCTAGTGCTTGTAACTGTCTTCTTCCTCCACTTTACTCTGAACACACAGAGACGTTGCCACCTTCACCATGATGCTCAAAACCAACAGTGGGAAGATGACCAGTTGACCTGCGAAGGCTCTTCAGGTCCTAGGCCACCAAATCTCCTTCCCTGTTGCTTTTTTTCTTTTCTTGCTGGAGTGTTTTTAAAGAGGAAACTACTACTAAGTCACCGCTGTGGTAACTCTTCCGTCATCTCTGGCTGAAAGTCCCAAAGATGGGAAGGGCTATGAGACTCCAACTTCATGGTCTCTATTCATTCTGAAAATCAAAGTCAAGACATCTTTTGTTTTCGTGTTCCACAGAAGTTTCTGCTCCCCCAATGACATTTATAGGAAACTCCTTGAAAGGGCTCTGCCTAAATTTTTTCCAGTTTACTCCTGTTCTTTTTGAATCAACCCCAGTGACTTTCCTATAGCAAAACGACCAGCAGTTGTTAGTCCTCATCGTAGTCGATCCGCTTCAATGCAATTAACTCCTTTTCCTGGAAATATGGGTGGGTTTTCCCCTTCTGCTTGAGACTCAGACTGTCTTTTGGTTCTCATCTTGCCTAACTGCACACTGTTCCTTCACATCCCACTTTGCTAGTTATTCCTTACCTCCTCAACCTCAGGTCACCAGACTTCCTGAGGGTACAGTCCTTAGAACTCTCCTCTTCTGTGAGGACCCGCTTCTTAGATGATCTCCACCAGGTTCAGGGCTTTAATTTCACCTACACTCCAGTGACTCCAGATTGCACATTTCTGGCACAGAACTGTCCCATTCCCATCCTCTATGTGAGTATCTGCATCCTGAACTTAGTCTGTCTGTGATTATGTTTCCAATTCCTCCCCCTTCTAAATCTGGGCCTCTGCTTTTAGCCACTGCATCAAAGCTCTGACGACTTCATCCCTTCAGTTGCTCAGAGCAAAACTCTTAGAGACATTTATGAGAACTTTTGCTTACATCCCATGCTGTTGGTGTTTCTGCCTTCAAAACACACCCAGAATCCAATCACTTCTTTGGCCTCTGCTACTATTTTTATGATCTTGCTTCTGTTCCTTCCAGTTATGTTGTCAGCACAGTAGCCAGAACATTTAAAACTTTGAGTCAGGTGATATGCCTCCATTACTCACAACCCTCCAGTGTTCTTTTATTTCTTAATATTTGGCTTAAAATAAAACCCAAAGTTTTTACAATGGTGTACGGAGGCTCTACTTTTTCTCAATCACTTTTTTTTCTCTCATGCTTCCCTTACCTTCTCTCTGTCCCCCATTTCTCCATTCCAGCAATGATGGCATTAGAGCTGCTTTTGCCATGGCATGTGCCGTTCCCTTGGCCTGGCACTCTGCCTACCAGTGCCTACATGGTTTCTGTCTCACCACATGTGAAATAATGGCTCACCATGCCCTCCTGTCCTTTTTAACCCATTTAGTCTTCTTCCATAACATTTCTCACATCTGACATAGATCTGCCTTAAGATTGTTGTTTCTTCTTCTCTGAGAGTGAACACTTCCAAGGGCAGGGGCTTGCTCTGTTCTGTTCACACTGGTTTTAAGTGGCTCTGCCATGGTTTGGTACATAGTGTACGCCCAATACTTATTTGTTTAATCAACATGAGAATAAACTCTTAGAGACATATGCAAGTCCTATGAGTTTTGGGAGAACTGAGTTAGGGAACATGGGAAGAGAAAGCTGGAGGATTGGTCTAGGTAGGAGCCGTGTCATCTGTGAATATCCAACCAAGCAGTACAGTTTAGCCAGGATACAGGACAATGTGGAAGCACGGGAGTAAATCGACGGTTATTTTGTTTATCGCTGAGACACAATACCTGCAACTTAAGGGGGGGGGGGGGAGGACAGGTTTATTTTAGCTTCCAGTTCAAAAGATCTCAGTTCATTCATAGTGGCTGGCAATGGTGGAAGGGTGTGTGGAGAACAGCTACTCAAGAAATTGTGAAGGGAAGGAATCAGGGCAGGGGAAAAGCCAGGGCAAGAATACACCCTTCCAGCCCATATGCCCAGTAATTAATTTCCCACACACGCAGCCACCCACCACAACCTACTGTGCCCCACCACTCAATAGCAAGTAAAATTCATGCATGCTGCAAACATCCAAATATGTGAGGCCTTTTGGGGATCATCCCAGATCTAAACCGTAACCTTAATCTTTATGGTGCTGTCTTGTTGTGGAAAGGCAAGGACATGCAGGGCTTTTAGACCTTTCTACTCCAGTTATGCAACTTGCTTCCCCATTGGCTGGGCCTTTGAGTATAATCGTAATTCAGTAATACACACTTGCTATAGGATTGCTTTATTATGATGTTTCTCCATGAATTTATGTGTGTGCCTGTGTGTGCAAATGTTTCTAATAGCATGCCAGATACCAGAAACTTGGAAACCACCATATCCATTGAATCAGGGTCCGTTCAATATAATACTCCCTTGCCAACCGCGGGCCCAGGAAGTTAGGTGTTAGTAGATATGGATGCCCTCTGTCATCCAGCTCAAACTAGCTTAAGCAAAAAGCAACACTAAGATTTATTTCATTTCTAATAACTTAGAAATGTAATGGGCATGTTTAGCTGCACCTGGATTGAGGGAGTCCACGAAATGATGACTTTCTATCTATCATTTAAACTCCTCTCTCCTAGGATAGCTTCATTCTAAAACAGGCTCACTACTGATGATGGTAAAGACAGCTTCAGGCCATTCCAAGCTTTTGTGGTCCCTGGTGAATATCACAGTTCCAGGAGGGTGGCTCGGGAAGGGCTACAACAGGAGGCAGCCCAAAAAGCAGCACTGCCACTCTTCTCCAAACAGCCATTGTGAAGTTGATTTATTCAAAAATTTTAAATGTGTTTTTGTTTCCTTGAAGTCAATGACACAGATTTGTCTTTTAAACTCAGCTGGCTTTTATTACCATGTTTCTTAGAAGACTGTAATGTTTTATTTCCTCTGTAACTCTTTCATAATGTTATTGTTCCTAATAGCATTGATGAGGCCATGGAAACTCCAGACCAAACACAATTGAAATGCTGGTTAGCCCCTTTGGCGGTGCTGTCATGACTTGATGACAATTATACCAACTGGGATCTGGTGCAAGCCGTGTGGTCCTTTCCGCCAAAATGGGCCTCACACCATCCAGAGGCCAAAGGCAAAAATTAGTTGAATTCTACTCCCGAGTACATTACAGCTTGAGACCGAAGTTATAGTCATGGTTCTGCTTCTCACTATTGAGCTCTAAGAGGAGGTAAATGAAATCAAGTTGGAGATAAGATAGCTGAAAATGGCAAGATTAATCCTGATGATGTGAGTAGGAGAAGAGACAGGTGTATTAGTCAGCTTTCCCGTTGCTGGGCTAAGTACCCAACACGCACAGCTTAAAGGAGGAGATTTAGTTTAGCTCATGGTTTGGGAGACTCAGTCCATGGTCAGCCAGCTCCAAGGCAGGAACATCATGGCAGTTGGGTGTGGGGGAGCAGAGCTGCTTAGCTTGTGGCATATAGGAAGTAGATTGGGAGGACGATGGCAGAGCGGAAAAGCCAAGGTACCGTGTATGGACCCAAAGCCTTGTTTTCTTGAGGATCCAGACATGTCCAGTATTGTGCCCCATTAATCTCCTGGGCATTTCTTGATCCAGTGAAGTTGACATAGCAGAATTCTTGGTCATGATAAGAAGAATACTAGGTAGTTTATGAGATCACTAGGATGGATGGAGACCCAGGCACACTAAGTTATCAGATGTACATGGTCGCAGTTGAATTGTGCCCCAATACTACCACCAAACTATGTTGAAGTCCTAATCCTTGATACCTACAAAGATGACCTGGTACAGAAAATGGTCTTTCTGGGCATAATCAAGTTGTAATGTAGCCATAGTGGATTGGAATCATGTCTTGTCCCTGATGACTTTGGGGGAGAAATAAACAGAGATTTACACACAGTCATAGGAAAAGATCCAGGAAGAGACCATGTGGGGCTGGAGGTAGAGTCTGGAGTGATGCTGCCACATAGCAAGGGTGGCAGCGATTGCTAGTGTTCACCAGAGACCAAAAGAGACAAGAAGGACTCTCCCTAGAGCCTAAGGATGCGCAGGGGCTTGCCAGTACCATCCCTGCAGACTTCTAGAACTGTAATCAAACACCTTCCTGTAATTTTAAGATGATCAGTTTGTGTTACTTGGTTATGGCTGCCATGGGAAGGTGACACAGTAGAGCATCTAGATAGCAGGGCTTGGCCCCAGTCTTGCCCAGCAATGGTCTGTGGGAGCAATGACACAGCTGCCTCTAGTGTCACTGTCACTCGGGATGAATCCTCCATTCACTTTATTTCTTGCTATTCAAGTTCTAGGCAGGAACATCTGCATCCATTGTGAGGCCTAAGCAAGAGGCCAGAGAAAGCAAGAGTCTGGCCTTTGGGAAGTTACACTGGGGTCCTTCCTAGAGGTGTTATTGATAGGTATGCATCACAATCGCTGTGACATACATATGCAAGAAAGCAGCAATTTTTCAAATGTGACAGGCTGCAAATAATACTAGGAAGTTTGGAAATGATTTGCTTTTTGACATAAACTAGAGACTGATCTAGAATGTCTCCCAAGTCTTGTTTGTTGAGAGGTGGGCCTTTGGGGAAGAGCACTGAATTGTGGGAGTGCTCTACACAGTAATGGACTGGTCCGTTAATGAATTCATAGGTAAATGTGCTAATGTGGATGGGGCTTGGATTAAGGGGACAGCTGGGGAAGCAGAGACATGGGAGGATATGTTCTTGTCCCCAGCTCCTCCCTGTTCTCTCTGCGTCCTGGCTGCTAGGTGGGAGCTATTGATAGGTACTCCCACGGACTCTGCCAACCCATTTTGCCACAGCCATGCCTGCCTTGCAGCCAGCTCACCATGCATCATACCCTGGGACCTCTGAAACCCTGGGCCAAAATAAACCTCTCCTTCTTTAAGCTACAATGCTCAGATAACATGTCCCAGTGATGGGAAATTGACCAGTACAGCATGAATAGCAGCAGGCCTCCTGCCAGTGCTGTGCACTACTGTCTCATTTAATCTGCATGTAAACTCAATGAACTGTTGGCCTTATTAGCCCCTCTTACATACCAAGACACCAAGGCTTAGAGAACTAACTTGTTCAAGAACCTTAAGTTAGAAGTAGCTGAGGTGGGGCTCACCCCATTCCAGTTTTGATCAACAGAAGGAACACCTGTGCCATGGTGGAGCCACTTCCTGGGCCACCACAATTGTGTCTCAAGCCGTTTTCCAGGCCTGTTCTGCTGGGAGGCTCTGTTATGAGTTCACCACCACTGGCCATGTGTGATTGTAATAAATGTTCTGTTAAGAAAGGAAACTGGGGTGGTCCTTGTTCCCTAAAGCCTCACTCTTCAGGGGTTTGTTTGTTTGTTTGTTTTTGATTTTGTGGCACCAGGGAACAAACTCAGGGCCTTCACTCCAAGCTACATCCCTACCCCTTTTTTTGTTGTTTAGTTGAGGCAGGGTCTCACTAAGTTGCTAATTTGCCCAGGCTGGGCTGGAAGTTACGAGCTTCCTGCCTCAGCCTCCCAGAATGCTGGGATTATAGGCCTGCACCACTTTCACACTTCAGAGTGGGGTCCAGGAATGGCAATAGTAAGGGCTCCCCCTATGACCCTCAAATAAGAACTGGATCTTTTAACAAGTGTGCTATGTAACTAACGTGCATATAAACATTAGAGATGCACTTCCTCCAACACTGTCAGATGATTTACTTGCATATTATGTATCACGTATGTACATATTTACTTTTGAGACAGGATCTTGTTCCATAGAACAGGTTCATCTTAAACTCACTGTGTAGCTCAGGCTGGCCTTGAACACACAGCAATCCTCCTGCCTCAGTCTCCCAAGTGTTGGGATTACCAGCATGCACCACCATGCTTGGATTATGTGGTGCAGGGCCTTACTTCTAGGCAAGTGCTTTAACTGCTGAGCGATCCCCCCCCCCCCCCCCAGCCTTTGTGTTTTTAATACAGTTACCTGGATCTCCACCCTTGGGTCCCACCAATGAATCAGCATGAGCTGTGGCCTGGATTTTTAGAAGCTCTAACCCCAGGTGCTTCTAATGTACTTAGAACTACGGCTGTAAGACCTTCCACCAGTGTATGTGCATGTGACACACCAGCACTGAAGACGGGGAAATCGTGACTGTTGGTGGAGAGGAGAAATCGGGAGTTGTTCACAAAGCTCAGATAAAAGTAGAGAGAAAATACAGACTAAATGTGATGGAATTAAATTTACTGTGGATGACTGTTTGCATCCTCTCCCCTTCCTCTGCTACTACGAAGACCTTCGTTGCTCATGCTCGAGCTTTTTTTCTCTGTCTTGCTCCCAAATGAAAGCTCTGTCTTCCGCAGTGAAATGACCTGATCCACGAGGAAGGAGAGAGGAGGAGGAAGACACAGGGAGGGGCCAGGGCAGACTATTGAGTAGTGTAGAAGGGAGAGATGGCGGTAAGTGTGGGTTTGCGAAACTCAAGGAGATGGTTATCAAAAATATATGGAAAAAATGAGAACGTTATGGATGAGAGTCTCATTAGTATACTTTATGTCACACGCGGAATCCCAGCTATTGGGAAGGCCGAGACAAGAGGATCTGAAGTTTGAGGCCAATCTGGGCATCTTAGTGAGACCCTGTCTCAAAATGAAACCAAAAAGGGAGGAAGCCTTAGCAGTAGCTCAACATTTTTTGGGTTTAAGTCCTGGTGCTGTATAATAAATAAATCAAAACAAAAAGATGCAAGCAAAGCATTGAATTTTTAAAACAATTATGCTAAAACATGCATAAAATTCGCCATTTTAACTTCTCACACTGTGTGTTTCACTCAAGCTGAGTGCATTCACGTTGAGGTCCAGCTGGCTTTGCTGTCCACGGCCCAGGACTTTCCCTCATCCCAAGCCAGGATTCTCCCCACAATGAAAAGCAGAACACTTCCTTGTTCGTGAATCCCACTCCTGTCTCCCAAACGCCTGTGCTTAAATGATTCGAGGCCAGAGCCTTCCTTTCCCAGCTAACCACGATTCTACGTCCTGTCTATAGATTTGATGATTCCACGTACCTCACGTGAGTAGGACCATGCTGCTTGTTCTTCCATGTGCGGTTGTTGCAGTCAGCACGCACATGCCTACTGTAACTATTTTTGCCCTCTTAGATGGTTCTTGACCAAGCAGATTATGGCCCATAAGTGCTTACTAGCTAGAAATCCCACAGACACTGCTGTGCCTGAGTGGCACCTGTGGGCGTACTGGCACACACAGAGATTATTGCATGCAACAAAAACTGGCAAGAGGGCTGCCAGGCCACCTGACCTCGGACCATCAGGCATTAGATTCTCCTAAGGAGCATGCACCCAGATGGCTCCCTCGCGTGCCTGGCTGACCCCAGGGGTTGAACTCCCTTGACAACCCAACGCTGCTGCTGATCTGACCAGGGGCGGAGCTCTGGTGGTCACGTGAGCCGTGAGGGGCAGCGGGTGTAAATACAGAAGCTTTGCGCTCCGGCCTGCTGCTCACCTCCGACTCAGCTTCCCAGACCCCAGCAGGTCCCAAGGTCCGGGATCCCTGGCATTAGCCTCATGACGAGTGTTTTTGAATCTAAATGAAGTGGTTCTCCTGTTCACATTTTGGGTGGTTAAAAAAAAAAGCTCCTTAAATACATGCACAATAGATCCTAAAATTGCTTCTCTTAAAATAAACCAATATATTTAAAACACTGAAGCTTATTGTGGCATATAAAAAAAAAATCCCTGTGAACCCTGCAAAGCTCTAGATGCTGTGGCTCGGCACTACGCGATTGCCAACACAGACCCCAAGCAGCCTCGTGTAATTACCCCTGCGCGCAGACCACACCGAGCTCAGCCATAGCCGCCCTTCTTTGAGATAAATAAATACATAAAGCGGCCTTATTATAAACACGGGCAAGCTGGGTATTTTTGAAGGGCTTTTGCATTTTGGAGCCTTGAGGTTTTCTTCATCTATTTGATAATCATTAGCATGCTCAACCGTTAACCTTCCAGCAATATGAAATTTTATATCAGAGTCCCGCAGCATCGGCCGTTCAGAGCCGGCTGGGGTTTGCCGGGGCTGGCTTCATAATCACTGGTGGTAAAATCAGGAAGGCGCAAAGTGGGCGTGTATTGCGCACCCAACATTCAGGGCCTTAAATTAGAGTGATGCGCATAAACACTGCACACGGAGGGTTTTTTTTTTTTTAACTAGATTGCAATTATATTTTAAATTACCTGTAATTACCAGGAACCATCTCAAAGCTAGAAATTAACTTCTTAGGCGCAGGTTCGAGCAGATCAGCTGTCAAACGGACCACGCCGCGGAGCCGATCTCCCGACTCTAGTCTGACCCGCACACAGGGCTGAGGCCCTGGCTCGTGGTCATGTGACCTGCAGCAGCCTGTGGAATGACACCGCCAAATTGTTGCAGCTTCCCAAAGTAGTTTCATTCAGTTCCTGACATTTTCCTGTAATTTGGGGCTGCAGTTCTTTTTGAGAGCAAGTGGCCATTTTATTTTTTACCTGAATGGCACTATTCCCACCCAGCAGGTTGAGCCTAGGAGCTACCGGCGTATTCTTGGCTGTTTGTGACGGGACCGTGGGCCTCTTCCTTTCTGTGTCTCTGTGTTTGGAAAAAGGACAAGCAGTGGAGAAGTGCTGGGCATCCTTCAAGCCAGCAGCCGCGGCTCGGGCTGCCCCGCCCTGCCTCTGGGCCTTTCTCTGGGCTCCTTTTCTGGGAGAGGTATTTGAGGCCACCCTTTCCTCCGCGTGCTGCCTTTCTGACCTCAATACACAGTTGACTTGAAGTCAACACAATGAAGTACTATGAAATGTTGAAATCTATAATTTCCATTTGGGAATGGATTAATTAGTTTAAAACCTCATGGCCTCTTGTTTCTCCAGGAACTCATAAAACCATCTTTCCTTGAATTCAATTTCTTTCCTTGAATTCCACCCTCGGAGTGGTCTCCAGAGTCATTATTCCAAAATATCAAGCAATGTTAGTTTCCTTTTTAAAGCATCTCAGTACTTCCCCCTTGCCAATAGCAATTTTGATTTTCTCAACTTTCCTGTTTCTCTCTCTGTACTACTGCAACACAAAAATGCTTGTTTTCCTCCGGCCTTGACTCTTGTTCACCCATACCACCTCTCACACCCTCAATTCTTTCTACTTTGTCCTGCTCATTTCCTCTCTAGTCGGCTAAATCACAACGTTACAATGTTTAAGACTCTGTTCAGGCCACATAATTGAAAAAAAAAAAAAAGCCCTCTGGAAGCCCCTAATTTATGGATGCACCTTTCTAATTTGTTCATTCAATAAAAATATATCAAGCGCCACTGATTCAGTCAGTGGGATACATTAGTAGTGGTCATTTTGCTCCCATAAATCCCTCTGCCCATTTTTAAGTGTGGGTTTTGCGGTTCAGACCTAAAGTGTCCTCCAAAAGTCTCATGTGTTTGGGAAGTGATTGGATTGTTGAGCACTCAACTCCTCGGTAGGGGAGCCAGTCTCTCTCTGCTTCCTGATTTTCCTGGGCTGAAGTGCTGCTCTCCACTGTGCCCTTCTACCATGTTGTTCTGCCTTGGAGCCACTCAAATGCGGACTAAACTGTGAGCCAAAATGAACCTCTCCATCAGGCAGTGTGTCTCAGCAATGGGAATGTAGCTAATACAATGGGGAAGGAAGGGTTTGATTTTTTCTTTTTTTCTTTTTTGGTGTCCATGAGAGAGGTGGCTTCATGGATGACCTTTGGGACCTGTTTGAAAGAGCCTATTCCTATTTTACAACTAAGACATGTGGGGCAGAATAAATGTTCTCAACCATTTTTCTTAGCAATGGACTCACAAATTTGAAAGCTACCACTCAAGCCTAGGGTAGGAGATGATTTTGTACTGTCTTGTGGACTCCATGTATACACTGAACTAACAGTAACTGGTTAATAATGGGCTCTACAACCTCTTCTTATAATACTAGGGATGTGGCATTGAAGCTATATTAAAATAGTTATTATGATTACAAGATAACAGTAGGTTTTTTTTTTTACTGTGCCCTATAATTCATTTCAGTGACTTGATAAAAATAACACTTCTTAAACCCAATTTCTGTTGGATTTTGGAGGGATAAACAGATAAGTATAGGATTAAAAGGCAATAAAAGGCTGGACTAAGGTATTTGCTATCACTTAGTGTCAATAGGAATGCTTCTGACATCAGTAGGAAACCTGACGAAAAATGGCTTAACCTCTATTATGGCTTAAATCTAAAAATGTCCCCCAGAAGTCTTCTGTGTTTGGAAGATGGTTGAATAAGGGCGCTTTTCTCCTCAGTGACTTCCTCCATTGGTTGTTCCATGTGTTTTTAGGAGATGGAGCCTGGCTAGAGAGGGGTGAGCCCCCGGGGTGGGGCCTAATGGGGGTGTTGGTGTGCCCAGCACCTCCTCCCTCCTCTCTCTTCCCTGCTGTGATGGGAAGAGCAGCTCTGCCCAGCTGTGCCATCATGCCATCCTGCCATCACTAGCTGACCATGCATGGACTTAGACCTCTGAAATTGTGAGCTGACACAAACCCGTTCTCCTTTAAGCTGTAGGGGTTGGGTATTGTATCCCACCAACATGAGTGACTAACATAAACTCTTTATTCACATAACAAATATTCCAGAGGGAAAGGGCTGTTCGTGGTTGTTTAGTGTTCTGAAATTCCAGGTCCAGTGTTTCTCTGATTCTATTGGCCCTTCTGTGTGGATATAGCATGGCGGCCACAGCTCTTGTCCGTAGGCAGGAGGGAGGGACAGCAGAAGGGGTGGGGCCATGACATTTCTTCTTCTATCAGGAAAGCAAGATGTAGCCTCCTGAGTCTTCCACTTACACCTCACAGGAAACCAAACTGTCTCACATAGTCTGCCCTAACAGCGGAAGTGCAGAAAAGCAAATATTTATTTTTTTTCTAGCATCTCTAATGGAATAGGTGGATTTGCAAGCAGGAGTAGGGTAACCAAGGCCATCTGTTGTCATGTCATCTAATGCTCTCCCCAGCCTTTATCATCATTCATCCACGCCTTGCTTTTTAGAACTCTTTTAAAGTAAAATCTGGCAAAAATATGGAATTGTGCATTGTTTATAAATTTTACCAGTTACCACAGCAACATGACAGTGCTGTGTCCAGCAGGCAGGCTGTGCCTGGGGAAGGGGCTTTTGCCTGTGGTGTTAGGGAAAGCTCTTGAATCTTGTTGTTTGGATAGATCTGAAAAGAGTGCAAACAGAAATGTCTGTCCTCCGTTTAACTTTTCCCTTCTTGTTTATTCATGGGTGCTTCTAAGAGCTTTTGTAAGTAAACCTTCCAAATCTTAAACTAAGTGTGGTAGGCAGACTCTCTCCAAGTTTATGGTTTACACGCTGATCAGGGAGAATAACAATCCATTAATTCTGATGAGGTAACCTCATTAAAGGGGGCTTGTGGAATAAACAAGGGCAATTCTGGCAAGTTTGAAATCTTGAAGCTATGCTGTGTTCTCTCTGTGGTGGTCTGTCCTCAGACACCTCCCTGCTTTACAGACACTGGTGACAGGATTGTGCTATTGTATAGTCAGCCTGAGAAAAGTACATGGAGGTGTTTAAGATTTGAGTTAAGAGGCTCACCGTCTGAGCTCAAGTCCTACTTCTATAGCTTACTAGCTATGTGACCTACGACAAGTTACTTAAACTCTCTGTGCCTCCAAATGGGACAATAATGAGACATGGCTTTCACACATTAATATATATATAAGCATTGAGAAAATTTCCCAACAGAAATCCGCACAATGAATGATAAATAATAACTCTTGTTATTGTGTAACGGTATTATGTGGTAGTACTCGCTAGAGCAAGTGGGCAGTCGGCTTGTGCCTCTCCCTTCCTACTGGTGTGTACACCTTTTGAGCTTTCTCTGTCACAGGGGAAGCACCATGAATACTGCTAAACTGTTTAAGAATGCAATACTTAATCACCTAATCACTCTGTGTGACCCCATCATGCAATCTATATGATTATCGTAATTTCACAGACAGAAAAGGAAATTGGGCAGATAGGCGAAGGAACTTGTTCAAGCCACACAGCTAGTAACAAGTCAGAGTTAGGTATTTTGGAACTCAAAGCCTGAATTTTTCCCATTGTGGCATTACTGAATTGCTGTCAAGCTTAAATTAGCCTTTTACCTGTGCATGCCTCTCCCTACCTGTAATTTTCTCATTAGCTGCTCACATCAGCATAGCACACTATCCTCTTCTTCTGATAACTCCTTCAGAGCCTCATAAAGAAGGGTCACACGTAAGGGTAATGATTAAAAGTATGTTTGGTGCCGAATGAATCTGAGACACTATTGTATTGTTCTAGGAACCCACTTTTTTCTGGACCAGGTAAAATAGATTGAGGGTGGATACTGACCCAAGTGGGACTGGTTGGATTCTGTCCTTGAAGATCTTGAAATTTAGATCTAGAGGTCAGTAGGTAACAGCATGTTGATGTAGCCAGGGTGATAGAAGTTCAAGATCAGTGAACATTCTTTTTCCACAAGAATTGGAGAGTCATAAAACACTACACTTCAGGGAGGAAGTGAAGGAGGAAGAAACGCTAAGCCAAGAGAAAAGGGTAAGAGGAGCAATGGGGACTGCCCGGGAAACTCACAGCTTTTCAGTGTGAGTTCTAGTCACTTTCAAAATGTCTGCCCCCGGTACCTGCGAGAAGCCCCTTGTTCTCATAGTTTACCTGGAGCTTGCATTGTTTGTTAAAACAACTTAAGTGGGCTTTGGCTTTTGTTACCCGTAACCAAAACAGTCCCAGAGATGAATGCTGTGATCACTGAGTAAAATAAGTGTTTTTGATAACTGGGGATTTTATTTATCATACCCTTCTTTACTTCCCACAGCTTAGGAGTTGACCATCTCCAACATCGTAAGTTTAATTCGGACCTGAGAAAGTTACCACTTCATACGACAGTGTCTTATCAGAAACTGTCTAGATCTAGGGTACATGTGAATGAATGTGTGTGGAAAATGCTTGGAGGTGTTCTTTTATTGTTGAGAACAATCTTTTTGTTTTCTCAAAAAGTTTTGAACGCCCTGTCCCTTTGATTATGCTCAGCCTTGTCTGCGCCATCCTGAAGTGAATCATCCTGTGGCGCTCAGTCCTCAGAAGTCTAGAGAGAGCAGATGCATCCTGTAGTCTCTGCCTTCTATCTCTAGGTGGCCTCTGTGGCTAGAAATTCTGAGACATGTAACTGAAGAAGGTGTTAGAATTTTCATCCCAAGACTCAGAGACCTGCTTTTCCCAACACTTTAGATGAGATGTCATCATCTAAAGCGTTTCACATAGATATGAGCCCTACCTAGAGCTCGGGTCACTTTAGGTAGGACTTCTTACTCCAAGAGGTGGGATATTCAGTACACACACGGGGAAGAAGCCAAGATAAATCACCGCAACAAATTGCAGAACACAAATTGTATAACAATAGAGAAGTATACCTATCCATGTGCTTTTTGCCTCCTTTTTGACAAGCATAGAAAGGACTTCAAAAGAATAAAAAAGGACATCCAGTTTGTTTGCCCTTGCTTTTTATGTTACAATGAAAAGAAATTAAAAGAAAGGTTTAGTACCTATATTTGTACATTGACTGTAATATATATTTTGTACATGGCCCAAGATAGTTTGTCTTCACTCAAAAAAACAAGAGGAAAAAAAACTGATTGTAGGTTGGAGACATCTGAATAAACAATCAGTAGGGTTACCTCAAGAGACTGAGAATAGCATATTGGATCGAAAAAGGTCAAGTGTTTTGTGCTGTTTTTGTTCAAAAACAGTTTCAATGAAGACAGTTTGGTAGGGGTGAACATTGTAGTTACAGATGGAAATTCATGTTTTCGATTAGAATTGTAAAATACAAAAACAATTCAGGCTTATTGTGAAAACTTTTAAAACAATATCCAAGTTTCAGAAAGACAAAGCAAATATTTTTTCTTCTTCTTGTTCCCCATCCAATTCTCTCCTTGGGAATTTTTATTTTTCATGCTCTACCACTTTATTCTGTTTATTTGTTTTTACTATGAGCATGTGCAACTTTTATATATAATAATTATGAGTAAAGCTTCACGTTTCTAGGCCCTTCCCGAGATCTGTGGAGTTAGAAAGGTCAGAGCCAGAGGCTAGGCACATGTATTTTAAAATAACAGCCTAAGTAAAGAGTCCTTAATGCTCAGGCCACCAACCAGGTCAGCAGAACAGATGAGTGGAGAGCAAGAGGTGAGAAGTAGGTTCTAATACCCCTGCTGGTGTCACAAAATGGCGTGGCCCAGTGGACTACCTGCTCCTGATGTTCATTTCTATTTAAGAATCTTTGTTGGCTGGGATTACTTTCTGTGTCCTAAATGCCAAGGTAACCTCAAGTAGAATTTTAATTTTCCAATCAGGGAGGGGCTGCCCCTTGCCAAGGCTGGGGAGTTATATAAACATGAATAAGTCAAAGTGTAATTTTAAAAAAGGGTCTGTGCCCTTGGTGTTCTTAAAAGAGTCAGTGGTTGACTTGACTTCAAGTAGGAACTGAGTCATGGTTTTATCCTAATCCTGGACGACAACTGTGTTGTTTGCATACCTCCGTGTTCCAGCCCATGGTCGACTGCAGACCTCGCTCAGCAATTGTCAAACTTTCTAACTGAGCTTTTGCACTGTCTCAGTTACTTATTGGTTGCGGGGACAAAATATCCAACGTCCACAATGAAAAGAGGAAGGACTTACTTGGCTCATAGTTTCGGAAGGTCTCACACAGTCTGCTTATAGGGCAGCTCCAAGCAGTGAAGGCACTGTCTTGGCGGAGACAGAGGCTAAAAAGCGGCTCCCAGAAGCCAAGTCAAGCAGCAGCCTGGCTGACCCCTGGAGGCCTGGCTATATTAGTGCTTTCTCAGGAAGACTCAGTTCAAGCTGCCACTCAGACCCCCACCTCCAGGGTGGATGCCTCTCCCTCAGTTCCTGGGCTGCAAGTCAACAACACACACCTGGAAGCTGTTCCCTGGATATTTCCTAGTTACAACAAGCTGACAGAGCCTCTCCGGCTCAAACCCGAAGCAGCCATCTCCTCCAGCCAGGCCCTATCTCACAACATCACAGTTTCATAATTATCCCACTACATCCAAATACATGAGGCTTTTGGGGACACTCCAGATCCAACCCGTAGCACACATGATTTAGAATTATCATAATTCATTGTCCCAAGTAACCAGCATCCCTTCTTGAGTTGCTAAGTCACATGAGGCCTGGGGCAGGGACCTTGCATGTGTGGTCTTTCTAGCACCTTCCCCCCAGTTTTTAATAGTACAGAATCCTTCTTTCCTATGAGTAGCCCGTTCCGTAAGGGTGTGATCTGGCTGGCTACTCTCCCACCTCCAGGTGGGGAGGTGGAAATACCACCTAGTCTGGCCCAGTGAATCAGAGAACCCAGTCCACAGCCACAGCAATAGGTGCCCAGGTGGCACACCATCAAGTCACACCGGTGGATTATTATTTTCCTTTCTAAGACTTTATCCTGTATTTATTTAGGAATAAAACACAAAACAAAAGAAGTGTTTCTTCCCCCCTAGGGCTATTAAACAAATATAGAATTTGAGTCCTTGGCTTCTAACCACCATCACGGTGATGTAGAGCTTGTTGAAGAACCAGGGAGTGAAAAACAGCCCTGATGTTACTATTTATGTTCCTGATTCAACTGTATCTGGTGAATCAGATGAGTCCTCTGAACCTTCTTGTTATGAGAACTAATAAGTTCACTTTGTTGCCACTTGTAGTTAAGAATCTTTGCTAGGACTGAGGGCGTGTCTCAGTGGTTAATGTGCTCGCCTATCATGTACAAGGCCCTGGGTTCTATTCCCATATACCACATAAAGGCACATAAAGGCATGGTGATGCACACCTGTTATCCCAGCATTCAGCAGGCTGATGCAGGAGGCTTCCTCTAGCCACGACCATTCATGGTAGCCAGGGCAGGGAAACTGCCAAAGACGGTCTGCTGAGGGATCGTGGCTAGTACCCAAGGCCATGCCTCCATGACCTGTGCAGACACACCCAAGGCCGTGCTTCTTAATCTGCTAGGTGTTTCTTAATCCAATGAAATGGACGTATCAAGACTAATGGTCGCATTACTATTTATTTGTGAATTTAATTAAGCTAAAACGTATTTTATCTTTCCCAAGCTCATTCCAAAAAGTAACAATAATTACTACCCCAGAGATTTTTTCCTACTTAACCTTTTACAATCTAATATTTAAGAAATACCCTTTTTATAATGTGCATTTGACTTTAAAATGTTACATACGTATAGTAAAGCATTTGTTCTGACAGTCCCCTGTATTGTATTTTAGCTTAGTACTCAGGTCAGACATAGGAAAGGCTTGTTGGAAAGGTAACCTCAGGATGTGGCAAGCACTCTGTGTCACGATCCCCAGAAATGAACATGGACAGAGGACCTCTCCCTATTCCACCTGCAAAGAGAAAGCCGGTCTTTAATGGGAGGAAGCTAATTAGGAAGTGTAGAAGTGTCTGCCTTAGTTTTCTGTTGCTGTAGAAATACCTGTGCCTAGGTACTTTACGAAGGAAAGGTGCTTACTTAGTTCTCAGCTCTGGAGCTGGAAGAGTGTGGCGCTAGTTTCTGCTTGGCTCTGCCAAGGGCTTCTGCCTTCATCACACTATGGCAGCTTCCATCTTAGGGCAGCACAAGTGAAAAGTGACCCTAAGGCAGGACACTGAGCCGCGGGGATTCAGGGGGCCGGCTCGATCGTGTTAGAACACCCCCTTCAATCCTCTCCAAGGGCCGGACCTCTGATGATGTCACACTTTGTGCAGGCCCCGCCTCCTAAAGGTTGCACCGCCTTAACACGACCACGCTAGTACCAAGCTTCCAGTACAGGAACCTTTGAATAAAACTCACACCATATCTAAACCATCACAGTATCTTAATCCAAAAAATAGTCAACTAGAGCAAACACATTTCGCTTACCTAATTTTGTATTTTCCACTCTTCTGTATGAAAAATAGCCAGACTTATGGGCGATTGGAAACTTCATGTGCTCCGAGTCGTCTCTCACCTCTCTGCTTGAGATCATGTCCCCATCCACCAACAGGGAAGTCCCAGACCCAAGGCTTAAGAGATTTAACCTCAGAAACTTCTAGACGCTTCAAATCTAAATCTAATCTTTGTAAGAGTGAATCTGCTTTTTTTTCTTTTTAATCCTTAAAGAAACTTAAGAACTCAGAAAGCTTGTAAAACTAGAAAGCCTTTCTGTTTGCACAGTGTCAATTCATTGTAATGTTTATTCTGTGTCATAGATTATTCTAGGTGTGAGTGCTACAAAAATTAAATTCCATCTCCTAGAATTTAGTTTGATTGATAAAAGGGTTAAGAGTGGAACAGTGGGTTTAGAAGGGTTTTAGCTGCAGCATTTATTATAATAGAATGCGAGTATCACATTCTGAACAGCTGTCAGTGTAGGACTTGGTGCACATTGAATGCTCATGGAAAAGTATTATGTTCATATTTTGAAAACAGTGTTTGTGGAGATGTGTCGTTTTTGTTGTAGTTTTCAACTGGATGAATGCTTGCAGAAGACAGGTTTATCAGAGCCAGACCCTGTCTCAAAGAAAAAAAAAAAGAAAGAAAGAAAACAGGTTAACAAATAAAGGAGCTGGTCATCAAATAAGTTCTTTCTTTCTGCTTTAAATTTCTGGTCCAGGAGGTTTTGTGCTGCAAGGCCAGCTGGGGTTGCCAAATAAGAGTGCAGTTAACTATATATTAGGTTGTTCAGCCTAACTCAGTGCGTCATGGAGGTTCCCAGCTGGACATGACAACTCTGCGGAATGGGGCCTGGTAGACCGAATTCACTGTAGCGTCCACCAGGGCATCTTGCTGGTGACTATTAGGGGATACTTGGCTGCAGCTAATGGAAACAATAGGCATTGATTTCAAAACAAAAACCCCCTATATGTAGGTTTATTAAAAGTTATTTTTCCCATGTGTCAATTATTATAATATGCATAATGGAAATCAGGCTTTTAAAAATCATTAGTTTATAATTAATAAGCAGTTGCATCTTAGATGTCTGGACAGATGAGATCTTGTTTCAGATTCTGATGCCTTGTTTCCTTTCTTTTCTTTTTTTCCTTTTTTTTTTTTTCCTCTTTTGACAGTACTGGGGGTTAAATTTAAGGCCTTTACATTAAGCTACATCCGCAGCTCAGTGTCTCACTAAATTGTAAGTTGCTCGGGCTGGACTGGAACTCACGATTCTCCTGCCTCAACTGCCTAGAGTTCTGAGAGTACAGGCCCGTAGCTACAGACCAAGCCTCTTTATTTTTTCTTATTTTTCCATCTCTAACAATTGCTTTCTGTTTCATCTGGGATTCTCTTTCTCTCACTCTTGCTCGCTCTCTCTTTTGGCTATGCAATGCCCCATGTCTTCTCTCAAGAAGCCCTGTTACAGAACACGGATTTTGCTCTGCACATTGCAGGAAAGTTGCACACTGTTGCTGCCACTGTGCCCTCTTCTCTCTGAATTCTCTATCTTGTGCATTTCTTTCCTCTGTGTGGGCGTGACAGCTCTTCACTTACTCATTCTTCAAATCTTCTTGGAGCATCTGGTACTAGTCCTAGGGTACAAAGAATGAGATTTGGTTTGTACTCTTTTGCACTTTCTACTCCAGGAGGAGAACCAGTAATTTACATTACTAATTTTAATGGAATATAGTAAATACAAGGGTGAAGATACACACAGGGTGTCCCTAGAACACAGAAGAGGGACACTCGGACAGACAAGGGAGAGGCCTGGAAGGCACCAGGAGGTTGGGGCTAAGAAACCTGGGAGAGGGAAGGTTCCAAGCGCTGAACTCTGGTACATGATTTGGATTCTGATGTGTGCAGTGGTAAAGGGAAACCAAAACTTGTAATGATGAAATGCCCTGAAAGGCTTAAGAAGCCAGGCCCAGGGGCGCATGCTTGGAGTCCTGAATAGTCCAGAGGCTGAGGCAGGAAGATTGCAAGTTCGAAGCCAGCCTGGGTGACTTAGTGAGCCCTGACCAAAAATTTTAAAAAAATAATAAATAAACAAAAGATTTTTTAAACAAGGCTGTCATTCACGGTACAAACAAAATGAAAAATCAATAATTCTCTTAAAGCCATTGTAACAGTGAGGTCACAGAGGAGACTGCTGCCCACAAATCTGAGAGACTGAGGGATGGATTTGGAGAATCACAGCTTACTGCAGTAGAAACCTACGAGCAGAAACTCCCCAGGGACCCAGGGGTCTATAGGAAAACACTAACTATAGCAAGTTGCTGGGGCCTCAGTGTGGATGACCCTGAGAGTTAAAAGTTTCAAGGGGATCCTGTCATAGAAAGAACACCACACTTCTGTGAGTTTTTCTTTCATAAGTCTACAAGGTCTTCAAAACTATTGATTGACTAATTGTGGGATTGGGGACTAAGCCTAGGGCCTTCATACTGAATTATATCTCCAGACTATTTTTAGTGTCAGTTTTTGATTTTTGAGACAGGATCTTACTAAGTCACAATGTTATTCAGACTGGAATTAGGCTCTTCCTGCATCAGCCTCTACTAGTGCCTATAGGCCTGTACCACCAGGCTCAGCCCTCACAGTGAATATCAGTGAAAAATTTCCCATCCTTCCATCAGAGGATAAGGATAAGGAACCACTTGGAAATGTGCCTGAGCAGTCTGTTCCTAGCAAGACTTCCCTTCTGGAGAAGCTATTTTACCAGAATGTAGCCTCTAGGATTTTAATAGAGTCCAGCTAACCTAGAGAAATGGAAACACCCTACTCCAGCCAACTCTAGCCTTCTCCAAGAGGGAATGAAAAGACCCAACTCCAGCCCATTCCAGCCATCCAGTCACATCTACATGGGTGGAAAAACTTGAAACCCACTGGGAAGTTCACAGTCCAAAGGAACACACAGACTTCCAAAAGACTGAGACTTTATTATGAGACTGTAGAATACATATGTGCACAGAATTCTCAAGCTCAGTGTAACCATTATGTATCACACAAACTAATAAATATGGGGGGAAAAGACTACAGAATGCTCATCATGACATTATTAAACTATCTACCGCAGGGGCTGGAGGAATGGCTCAGCGGTGAAAGCATTTGCCTAGGAAGCACTGTATCAAGCACTAAGTACCCGAGTTTGATTCCCCAGTGCCACATAAGCCAGGTGTGGTGGTGTACATCTGTAGTCATAGCCTTTGGGAGGATGAGGCAGGAGGATTGCCATGAGTCCAAAGCCAGCTCCATAGTGAGTTCAGGACCAGCCTGGGCTAGAGTGAGACCCTGTGTCAAAAACAAAACAAAACAAAACCCTACCCCAGTTTCCAGTTTCTCTGCCCAACACAATATCTTCAGCTTTCGAAAAAAGTTACAAGGCATACTAACTTGCAGAAAACCCACAGTTTGAAGAGTTCAAACAAGAACAGAATCAGAATACAGAAATGTTAGACTTATTAGGCCAAGAATGTTTAAAACTATTAATCACTGTGCAAAGGGTTTGCTGTAAAAAGTGGATAATATGCAAAAACAAGAAAACACAGGTAAGTAATATGAAAAAGTGGGAAGATCACGCATGGGACTTTTAAGAAACATCAAAAAGAAATACTAGAGATCAGAGTACTGTAACCGAAACAAAGAACGCCTTTGATGGGTTCCTTAGTGACTTAATGAAGTACCCCCCACCAGCTTGAGGATTTAATAATAGAAAGCTTCAGAAATGAAGAGCAGGGGTAGGTAGAACAAAGAGCCAACTACAAAAGCTGCTAACTAGGTAAAGTAAATACTACGGGAGAAGGAACAAAAATAATCATTGAGGCAGTAAGGATCAAGAGTTTCCTCAATAAGCAGGAAACATGCAAAACAAAAACCAGCCAACCAAAAAGCCACACCTAAGCATTTCATTTTCAAACTTAATAAAATCTAAGATAATAAAAAAGTCTTGAAACAAGACATAGGAAATAAACACTTATTTCCCCCATGAAGAAGGAAGTCATGGATGTGGGAGGCAAGGTGTAGAGTAACAGGTCTTTATTTAGAAAGAAGGGATAGAGGGGTCAGAGCTCCCGGGAGGGCAGGGAGTCCAGAGTGAATCATCCCAGGAGATAAACAGCTTGCCTGAGAAGGAAAAGGATGATAATCATGGCCGGTTTTTCCTCAGAAAACACACAAACAAGTAGAGAGTAGAATGAAATGTTTACAAAGAAGTGAAAACCTATTGTGTTGTAAACCTGAGGCACAATCTTTCTAACCTAAAGGGGAATAAAGACCTGTTAAGACTAATAAAAATTGAGGGAATTGGGCTGGAAGAACGACACAATGGTTAAAGCACTTGCCTTGTAAGTGCAAGGCCCTGAGTTCTGTTGCCCAGTACCACATAAAGCCAGGCATGGTGGTACATGCCTGTATTCCCAGCATGAGGCAGAAGGATTGCTGTGAGTCTAGGGCCAGCCTGGGTTCCATAGGGAGTTCAGGACCAGCCTGGGCTAGCTAAAGAGAGAGATTCTGTCTCAGAAAAAAAAAAAAAACAAAAAAAAAAAAACTGAGGGAGTTAGTTGTAAGGTTACTTAGGTTGCAAGAGATGTCAAAAGCAGTTCGTCAAGGAGTAAAGAAATAAGTCAGTAACACAGATCTACATGAAGAAAAAGCAACAGAGAAGAATAAGTGCAAATGAAGGTAAAATAAAAACCCTGTATTTTTTCTTATTTTTCATTGATCTAACAGACACTTATTGAAAATAATGTTAGCAATAATGTGTCCAATTGCATATGCTAATGTTATTCAGTTACATATGCTCATACATATATATATAACATGTTTACACACATATATACATTTATCTATAAGTATGTATATATAAGCAAAATTAATTACAGCCATACTATAAGGGATAAAAGGAAAGTATTAGGTGTAATGTGTTATTAAAAGATGTTCAGGTAACTGCTATACTGGCATAGTGCTATTTGAAAATAGAACAGTTGTAAATTTACATTGTAAATTTTGGAGCAACTTTGTCTTAGTTATTTTTTCTCAGTGCTGGGACATAATACCTGACATCCACAACTTGGGAGAGGGAAGATTTATTTTAGCTCTTGGGTTCAGAAGGTCTGAGTCCATTCACCGGTGAGCTGGCAATGGTAGAAACACAGGGCAGAGGCCCAGCAGGGGGAAGAGCTGTGCAAGGCATGGCAGACAGGAAGCCAAGAGAGCAGGGAGGGTGGAGCTCGAGTGTACCCTTCCAGGTCAGGTCCCAGTGACCCACCCTTCCTGGGTCACGCCCTGGTGCTCTTCCCTCCCAGCCAGGCCCACCCCTCTTAACAGCATGTGGTTCCCTAGGTCCTCTGCATCATCCAAATGCATGAGGCTTTTGGGGGACGTTCCAGATCTAAACTATGACAATCAATGTTTTTTAAAAGTCTAGAAAGAAATAAAGGAAGATAAAACATAAATGAAGTGCTCAATTAAAGCCTCAAAGCAAGCTGTGGGTATAGCTCAATGGTAGAGTACATAACTTGCATTCATAAGGCCTTAAGTTTCATCCAGAGAAAAAAAAGGCAGAAAAAGTATGAAAGACAAATGCAATATACAAATAGATTGATGGAACAGAATAGAGGGCAGAAGTTGACCCACATAGAAAAAATAAACTTGTTCATAACAAAGAAACAAGGCAATATAATGGAACACAGAGTCTTTTCCATATATAGTGCTATAACAACTGGACATCCTCACGCGGGGAAGAAAAGGTGGGGAGAGGGAGAGGAGATGTTGAAATCTAGACCCTTCACAGAATTAACTCAAAGTAAGTAGTAAGCCTAAATGTCAAGTACACACCTGTAGAATTCCTGTGATATAACATAGGAGAAAAATCCAGATTATCTGTGGTGTAACAATGACTATTTAGATCCAACACCAGAGGCAATGATTCATAGAAAATAATTGATAAAACCAACTTCATTAAAAATTTAAAAAGTCCGGGAAAGACCATATTGAGAGAGTGGGACGGTACATCATGAATTGGAAGAATATATTTGCAAAAGACACATCTGTCTACAAGACTGTTATCAAAAATATACAGAAAACTCCTAAAACCTGTCAGTAAGGATACAAACAACCTGGTTGAGAAATAATCAGAGGACCTGAGCAGATGCCTCTCCAGAGAAGACACGCAATCGGCGTGGAAGCACACGAAGGAGTGCCCAACATTGTATGTCACTGAGGAATTGCAAATTAAAACAGCAATGAAGTACTACTATACACCTGTTAGAGGGCTCAAATCCAAAACGCTGGCTACACCCCGTGCTACTTAGGAGGTGGAACTACAGGAGCTTTCGTTCACTGCTGGTGGGAATAGAACATGGAGCAGGCCGTTAGGAAGACAGGTTAGTGTTTATTCACTTATGTCCAGGCAAAGACCTACACACAGATGTTTGTAATAGTCTTAAATAGCCACAGTTTGAAAGGAACCATAATATCTGTCCACAGGTGAATGGATAAATAAGCTGTGGTACATCCACACGATGGAATATTCATTATTTAACAGTAAAAAGTAGTTTTATTGGTGTGATATGGATCTTAAATGTCCCCCAGAAGTCATCAGCCTGAGGCGGTCTTGCGAGGTGGTGGAACTGATGGAAATTAAAGCTGAGTGGAGGAAGTTAGGTCATGAAAGGCGTGCCCTTGAAGGAGGTATTGGGACCTGGGACCCTCTTTTTCCCTTTTGCTTCCCTCTGCTGTGAGATGAGCTTTGCTACGCTGCACGCTCCCCTCCAGGGCATTATGCCTCATCACAGGCCTAAAGTGAGAGAGCTGATCGACTGTGGATGGAAATTTCTAAAACCATGAGCCAAAATGAATTTTTCCTTATAAGTTGTTTCTTGCAGGTGTTTTGTTGCAGTGATGGAAAGCTAACATGCCCTGAACAAGAAAGGTGAAAACTTGAATGCACATGACTGGGTGAAAGAAGCCACTAAGAGAAGGCAACACACTGCATGACTTTTGTAAGACTTTAGTAATAAAGTTGCTATTAGTACTTACCTAATGAGATCAGCTGAGTAGAATAGAAACTCTCTAGGTGTACACATTAATCACAGTTAAAATGGATTTTCTAACCAGAGAGAAAAGTACGAAGTATCAACAAGTGATTTCAGAAATTAAATATAGATACTTTATGTAACAATGAACTCCAAAGGAGTTGGAAACTTCAACTTGGAAATGAAATTCCAAGAGAATTGGAAGGAAAGATGGAGAATGAACCAGGGTAAGGTCTGCCTAAGCAACACATACAATGTAAAATATACAAGGGAAAAAAAATGGCTGTTTTTCCATTAAAAATCGATTTTTTTCCTCAATAAATGACACTATTTTTTAAAAGTTAAAAATGAAACACAAATGATAGACTAGGGAAAATATTTATCTGGCATGTAACTCACAATTAGTGTCCACACTATAAAACCAGCTTACCACGAACATAATGAATAATTTAATGGAAAAACAAAGAAAGAATAGAAACAGATTTAACAGCAAAAATACAGAGAGCTCACAAACATAAAACAATGGGCAAACATGAGACGATGATCAGCTTGGCTCCTAATGAGAGAAAAGGAAATAAAACCAACCGAGATATCATTTTTTACTCAGGATACTGGAAAAAAATTACAGCTTGATCATCTTCCAGTATTAGCAAGTATGTGTGGGAAGCGAGCACCCTCAGGCAGTCTTGGTAGGAATGTAAACTGATAATATCTTTCAGGCACTATTTGTCTAAATTTAAAATAGGTCTTTGACTTGAAGTTTTCATGTTTAGGAATCTATGTTGAAGAAATATTTGCACATGTAAACAGAGATGTTCAGAAACTTCCACTGCAACACGCTGGTGAAAAATTAAGTATGACTTAGAAATTTAAGATATCTATCAGTAGAATTTGGTTGGACAAATTATGAGCCTTGGGGAATAATGTGCCCTTAGTAAAAAGTAAAATACATATTCAGTCACAAAATTATTGAATAAATATATATTGAGAACTCAGTAAAAATATAAACAAACCTCAAAATGTATGTGGCTAGAAGTTCATATATTTCTGTCAGTATATGGAGAAAGGACTGGAAGATTACAGACCAAACTGTTGACTCTGAGTCATGCTTTGGAGGGGAGTTGGGTTAGAATATTGGAGAAGAACGTTGTTTTTATACTTCCCTTGTTCCTCTAGATCAAAAGCTTTCTACTGTCATAGGTATTGGTCCTCTTCTTGTGACAGATGGCACTCCCCTAGACCTCCCCTGTTCACTGATGGGCCGAGAATGGGGAGTCACAGATGAAAGTGGCGCTCAAGAAATCCTTTTCCCAAATCCTCTTTCAGTGCTTTTAGGGTATGCATCATACATCTCCATGAGCTAGACCCTTATGAAGTCATTGTCTTCAGCCCTTCAAGTTTCCACGATGGAGGAGCACACTCCAAGAGTTAAGGAATGATACACTAAATATATCTCAGTAGAAAAATTCAAATGGACATCCTATTCTATTTATTGGTTTGGGGCCTTTAAAATCATTATTGAGCACCTAGTATATGCCAGAGATAGAAGCAGGAGTTAGTTGAGATCTTTGACTTTTATCAGCAAGGGTCTGATGAAAATGAAAGCAAAGATGTACTTTGACTGTAACGAGGGGCCCAGGCTCAAGAACACCATTTCCCCCTTCCCCTTCACTGTGGTCTTTTATTCTTGAAGCAGAAGTGAGCATACCACTAACTATGTTTGAATTAGCCTTGATCAGAACATTCACTCCTTGGACAGCACCTTCTGTATAGCACCTTCTTTGTATCATATCCCAGGCTTGGAGGTCATGAGTAAAAATTATACTAACTCAGTCAGCAACACTGATAGCATAATATTTTGGATTGAGATCGATGTGAATGTGAATGCTGGCTTCATAACAGGGTCACTTTCCTAATCTTTCGACTTCTATCAATAGTGAGGTGTGATGGCTCACTCATTGTCTGTGTCAATGTGACTGGGCAATGGGGTGCCCAGCAATTTGGCCCAACATTAGTTTGAGTGTTTTTCTGAGGGTGTTTCTGGATGACATTAACATTTGAATCCATGAACTTGTGAAGCAAAGTGTGGGCCCCACTGAATCGTTGAAAACCCCAATGGAATAAAATATCAAACTGCTGATCCCAAAAGAGAGTTCTTCCAGCTTGATTGCCTGTGAAGTGGAACATCACCTTTTTTTCTCATGCCTAGACATGAGAACAGAAACACTGCCTTTTCCCGAGTCTCTAGCCTGCCAGTCTTCAGAGTGGAGTTACACCATTGACCCTTCTGGTTCTCCTCCTGGCTTGCTAACTTGCCTTGTGAGTCTTTAGACTTGTCGGCATCCATAATCTCATGAATCATTTTCTCATAATAAGTGGTGTGTGTGTGTGTGTGTGTGTGTGTGTGTGTGTGTGTGTGTGTAGGTAGGTAGGTAGGTAGGTAGATCTCTGACTTAGGATGGGGTGATGATCTGACAAATCCATTCTAAGTTGAAATATCATACATTGAAGAGACACTTAATACATCTTACCTATCAGCCACTCTAGCTTAGTAACACAGCACACTGTAGAGGTGTTGTTCCCACTGCTTTTGGTACCAGGGACTGGTTTAATTGAAGACCATTCTCTCAAGGTCAGTGAACACTTGTTACGCAGTGCGTTGTTGGAGGATGGCTTTGAAATGACAGCAGGAGGGGAGCTGGGAGCATAGTTCTACCTCCTGCCAGTCGGTAGTGGCATTAGAGGAGGTTCAAAGTTGAAGGCCTGTTACTGGTGATGGTCTTGCTAACAGAATTGTGAGGTGGCAAGAGACGAGGAGTATGTGTGTCTTCTGGTCTCTCTTCTTATAAAGCCACCAGTGTTTAGTCAAGGGGAAGGTGGGGGGTTGGGGTCCATTCTGATGACCTGATCTAATCCTAATCACTTCCCAAAAGCCCTACTTCTAATCACCATAGCCACATGAAGTTCACTCCTTTTCAAAACCTCACAATGACAATTAAAGTTCAATCTATAAATCCTTGGGGGACATATTCAAACCCTATCAAAAACATGATGACTAAACAATAGCAAAAGAAAACTAAACAAAAACCAACTTTACTATGTTCAGCTTAGAAGGTAGAATACAGACAGTGCAATGATCCCTTGCTGCTTCATATCGTAGCAGTTGTGGCTCAGATGTCCAAATGAAAACACAAAGTTTTTTTCAGACCACAGCCCTTAGACTTCTGATGAAGCCCCCTTGGCTACATGGCATCATGGCAGGGGCATGTATGGGAAGGGGGAGGGCAGCCACGTGGCAAGGTGGGAAGCCGAGGAGAATCAGGGTCCAGGCTTGCTCTTCTAGTGACAATTCGCTCTCACCAGAACTAGCTGACGGCCTGCAAAATCCCAGCGATCTCTTCTGAGGGTGGAGGCCCAGTGACCTAATTGCGTCACACTAGGCCTCTCCTCTTAACTGCTCCACAACTTCTCAGTATCACCACACTGGGGCCCAAGTCTCCTGCTCGTGAGCCTGTGGGGAGCACACACAAAGCCTAACGTGAGCCACAGCAGATATGCAGCCAAATCACCAGAGGGCTGACACAGGTGGCACATTTTCACCAAAGTGACGAGGGCTGGGTGGTGCCTGGGAATGTGCTTTTCTAAGAAGTTTCCAGTGATTCCGGTATCACTGGACCATGGTTTCCACTTGAAGAATCACTGGTCTAGACAGAGGATAATTCTTCATAGGAATCTAAGAGTCGTCAACATAAGAAAGATACTTTTTCCATCTGTGGGACTAGAAGAGATGCCTGCTGAGGTTGTGTAGGAAAGCAAGGGGCAGGGGCAGCAAAATTCTGAGGGTGGGTAGGGAAGTAGGAGGAAAAGCAGGAGAGCGGGCGATGTCAGAAGCCAGGGGAGTGGTGGCCTTCAGAGGTAGTTGATTGATGAAAAATAGAATTACTCAAAAGAGAGCAGTGAAGTTTCCATGCATCGGTCAGGAGTAAGCATGTTACAGGCAGCTCAGCTGTTGTTTCAGGAATGTCACAAAGGAGTCCTGCTGTCCCCATGGCATCACGAAGGAAAGCGAGGTGCGGAGATTATGCGGCTGTTAGGGCAGTCAGGGGTCTAAACCACAGATTTCCTGGTAGGGAATGTGCCTCGCTGCTAACTCTACAGGTGGGTCAGCCTTTGGCAAAACCTTGAAGTAGGCGCTCTGCTCATCCGTCCCCAGGTCATCCAGTGCCCTGTAGCTGCTACCGGCAGCCTCCTGGTCACCTTCTTTCCTCAATCTTTATCTACCTTCACGGTCAAGTCCTCCTACCTCACAGTCTGTCCATTTGCCTCTTGTACTCAAAACCAGCCTGAACTTCCTTCCTTCTCCGTGGCACGAGCTCATCCATGATCATGCTAATCAGTAGTGTATGGTAAACGTTGCCAACAGTTTCTGGCTTACCTTCAGGGTTTGGTAGTTTAGAGATGTGCCAAGGAGTGAGGAAGAGATCCCCACTGTTGACTGTCACTGGCTGCTTCCAGCTCACTGCGGGAATGATGAAAGTGTTGATTTTCCTGTAACATACTTCCATTCTAAACACGACCTCCTGGAGATTATCCAGAACTCACTGTGTAGCTCAGTCTGGCATCAAACTCATGGGAATCCTGCCTCAGCCTGCCAAGTGCTGAGTTTACAGGTGTGCACTACCATGCTTGGTTTGTTTGGTGCTGGGGACTTGAACCCAGGGTATTGAGCTCGCTCAGCCAGCACTGTAACCTCTGTGCTATTCCTCCAGCCTGGGAAGCAATATCTTAACCACAGGTTGTGGGAACTTCAGACCATCTGTACAGCCAGTGGGCAGAGACATTAGGAACTGGGAGGCCAGTCTGTGGTCGATGTCCAGTCTAACAGCTCAGAGCCAGAGAGGGCTACAGATTAAAAGTGCACATTGCTAGCCCTCCCTGGTTGCCAGGGCTCAAGGGAATTCTTATCTGAAGATGCCAGCCTGGTTCTTCCCTAGTGTCAACTGGCAGTTCTGCTGGCTGCACCTGGGCTGAGAATCAGGGTCTGGAATTGAACTCGCTGTTTCTTGCTGGGCTGTGAAAGTTTACAGTGGAGACCAGATCTATCAGTGTGTCTACACTGTTGTGCTACTCTGTTGCAGAACCAGAGAAGAAACCCTGTCCTCACAACAGCAGGGTTGGCATGAGGGATGTTTACTTCCTCATGTAACGTCCATTTGCTCGTACCCTTCTATTCCTGGGGAGTTCCATGATGTGATATAATGGCCTACAGTGTTGTACTGTCACCTCACACTACCTAGTGGGAAGGGGATTGAGTTGATGGAGCAGGGACATGGGGAAGGACCTGGAGCCCTTGTGGGAGGAGGGAGTGACAGCAAACTTTGGGACTTAACATTGATGTGGAAAGACGTGGCTGGGAGATCAGTTGAATGTTTCCAAAAGGTGTTTCTTTGCGATCTGATTTTATAACTGTGTGTCGCAAGTGGACACAGTTAGTTTCAGACTAAGCTCTTTGAGGTTCAAGGTGATTTTACAAGTTGGCAAATAGGGAAGTCTGAGGAAGGATTATAATCCACTGCATTTGGGGGAGCAGATAGTCTGGTCTTAGCCCCCATAGGCAACTGGACGCATCATGAGGCTGGACAAAGAGGCTTCTGGGAGGAGTTTAAACATAGGCTACATCTGATTTATACCAACTACTCAATGCAACACTTCTTTCACTGCACTGTTTTATTATATGTGAATGGCAGACTCACAGAGGTCTGTGGGCTGCTGGGTCCTCATAGGCTCATACTTGAAGGTTGCATACTTTCATCTGATGTTTTCAGGTGCTAATCTGCTCACACTTGTGTGCAAGCAAATGTGTCAAAATGACACTAATATTTATAATAACACATTGTGATGCTCTGTGGCCTTTCATCTGTAAATCTCAGGGTGCCTTGCAAGCCTTCATTAATTCTCCTGACATTCCTCTGAGGAAGGTAAATATTATTATCCCCCCCTTTACAGATGAAGCAGTTGAGTCAGATAAGTGATTTGCCGGAGGCCAGCCGGAGAGTGTGGGCGGAGGGCAGAGATTCACAGCTCCCAGTGCCTAGAGAGGAGCAGTAGGAAGAGTCCCAGCAGGCAAAATGCAGAGGGCGCTCTGTGCAGCACACTAGGTTGCGCTGGGGGTGGGGGGGGGGTCACTTTTTCCTGTTACACCTACGTCATGGTTTGGATCTGGAGTGTCCCCTAAAAGCCTCATGGATACTGTGTAGGGTTGGGAGGTGGGGCCTGGCTGGAAGGATCCGAGGCTTATGGCTTGACCTGGAGGGCCTGGGCTGATTACACCCTTTCTCCCAGTCTTAGTTCCACCATGCTGTAAGAATCTCTTTCCCCAGAAGTTGGATTCCAGATCTAGCTCACTGTGTAATGGGTGCCTTACATATATGTATTATTTCCTTTCCTTGTATTGAAACCAGACTGACCCTTATGGTACAGATGGGGGACTGAGCTCAAGTATCCAGCCTAAGATCTCAGAGCTAATAAGTGCTTATTAGCTTATTAGTTAATAAGCTAATAAGAAATTCAAACTCACGTCTCTTTGCTTCCTATTGCTATGTACTTCCCTCCCCACCACTGCACATACCTCATGCTCACTGGAAGACTGCAGGGAGGCACATGCCTACCTTTCTGTGTCTCTTCCTTCAGCCTTTGAGCCCTTACTTTTCCCTTTGCGTCCACTATCAATTTCTTTGACAGGATTTAGAGATTGACACTAAGTATGTCTGGTCAGAACAAACAAATCTGAAGTGCAGGACAAGAGGAACCACTAAGTTTAGAAGCATCTTTGATAAGTCAGGAGCAAAATCTTTAATTGGTAGCTTGTGGTCCTTGACTTTGAGCTATTTCTGGTGAGCACGTCAGCAAGGCATCCTTTAAACAGAACAAGGAAAGAGGCACTGAGAGAGGACGTGAACTGTCCCAGGACAGATGTGTTTCTCTCTGCACCATCAGAGAGGCAAGGGAAGAGACACAGGACTTGACAGGAAGTGGGAGGTGAACCTACCCTTCTTTGACTCTTTGGAATCTTCAGACATGGCCTGCTTTCAGGAGCCAAATGAAGCCCTAAGGCTTTCGTAATAACTTGTGGCCCAAATGGTGAATTTTGTGTGTTGGAAGTATCCAGGCAGTCCGTGGAGTTGCTAGAGGGTGCTGGGAAGATGCTGGGGGGGGGGGGGGGCATGGAAATTGCTGATGGGGCAAGAAACTTGGGAAATGGGGCACTGCAGAGACATGTGCCATGGTGCCAGCCATGGTGCCTTCTCAATGGGCAGGACTTTGTGTGGCTTGCCTCCTGCATGGGGTGCCTGGAGGCTGGCGTCACTAGAACCAACCATGGACTGCCAGTGTCCAGTCAGGGTATGGAGAGAGGGACCAGGCAGGGGCTTCCAAGATGTGTCACCTACACCAAAGTAAATAGGTTCTGCATCACTCTGAGAAGTTGGCTTCCTGGTTTCGTTCGTTTTGTAAGCAGGACAGGAAAACCCAACTTCAATCACTGCTCATCTGAAACTACTTTTCTTGGTGAACTCAGAACTTGCTTGTAGAAATTCGTAGTTACATTGGAACCTGAACCCAACCAACCTATCTGTGCTGTTGGAACTCTTTCATAATGAGGTCAGTTGTAATCCCAGTACTCCTTCCCAGCCGTCTCCTGTCCTTACATAGCCCACACACTGCTCCTACCGTGCTGTTGCCAAATGCTTAAAAGTAAACCTTAAAGAAACGATTAAGTTAAACGTGGTGGCTTGCACCTGTAGGCCCTGCTAGTCATGAAGCTGAAGCAGAGGACAGCTTGAGCCCAGGATTACAAAGCAGTATAGCATGGCCTATCTCAAAAACAATTAATTATAAATAGATTCTCTTGGTCTAATTCAGATTCCGTATACCTGTCATGTGTATGCCTGTCTGGTCACACACATTTGCACGCACATTATGTGAACACAGGGTAACAAAGAGAGAGTGTGTGTGTATGGCTTACTTGTTTAATGGGGGACTGAGGGCTCCCTTGGGGGGCAGGACTTTCAGTGCTAAAACTCAGGAAGCTCCAAGCAGCCTGGGTTCATTTTTCCTCATGAGGATGTTAAACAGAAAATAAAGGGCCCACCCAAGCCTTTGATGCATCAAATTGTTCAGAACACACCAAATGATTAATGGACACATCTCAAAATCCAAAGGTAACCCCCCTCCACCCCCCTACCCGCAAACTAAGTAAGCACCACATGGCTGACGGGTAGCTGTAAATTGTGGAAAGCCTTTAGCACCAGCCCAACATTAATTTTTCTTTATCTTCAAAATCTCAGAATAAGGATTGTGCCAGGTGTTTCAGTTTGTAAGTATGAATAAGAGGAACAGTAAAAAAAAAAAAAACAGTGTCCTCTCCATACAGCGATCTACATATTTTTGAAGAGTGGTAAGTGGAAGGCAGTATTGGCACGTGGACGTGGTGGTAACTGGCTGGTGGCAGAGCCTGTATCTCCTTTCAGTGAATCATGGACATCTGAGCCCAAACCCCCAGGGCAGTGGCCAGAGCAGGCGCTTGCTCCCGCCCCGTGCTCAGCCACAGAATCATCCCGAGCAGAGTTCCCCCCAACCCTCTACTGCAGGGCGGCAGGCAGCGTTAGCATTTTTGAACTGCTTCGCATTCCTCCTTGCCTATTTTTGAGAACATACTACATTTTAAAACTTGTTGGTTCCTTTCATGTTTTATTTGACCCTATGTAATTACATTCCTGAAGGAATAACAGGCCCCCGTCATGATTTACACCCTGTATTAAATGTCAGTTTTGAAGAGACACAGTTAACAGTTTGGTTTAACCTCCTGCCTCCCCCTCTCCGTGAGCTCCGCACGGAGTTGGACCCTCCTCAGCAAGAAGGACTCTGAGAGAGGGATGGAAAGATAATGAAGAAGAAGGAGAAGGAAAGAAAGAAAGGAAGAAAGAAAAAAGGAAGGAAGGAAGGAAGGAAGGAAGGAAGGAAGGAAGGAAGGAAGGAAAGATGAATTGCAGTAGGAACGATGGCGGAGGGGGTCTCTTCGCTCTTTTGACACTTTTTCTGTCAGGTCTCTGGGGCTGGAGGACAAAGACATGCCTCTTGACAGGTACCGCTCATGGCTTTCCAGGCAGCATAGAGGACGGTGACTCGGAGCCACGTCCTGGACGAGCTGGTGCTGTTGCTCACGACCACCCTGTCCCCGGCCTGGGAACGTCAGCATCGCCAGAGGCCACGGCTCTACCTCATTCGTGCAGGACCCAATGAGTTGTGGGTTTGATGAAGCTGTGCAGAAAAAAATATATATCTTCATAGTTTACTTCATTTCATTTTGTTTTATTTACATATGACTCTGATATTATTGTTGCTGAAAATATTTCCCTGGCCCTGTGGATCCACTTAATGTGTTTTTAACAGCAGCTTAATCATCTGTTACGAATGAAGCACTCAGAGACCCTTTACCTACGATTCTGTGTGTCTAAAATCAAGAAATAAACATAGCCTGTGTGATAATTGGTGGGAAACTTAATCATTATTAATTTCAGAAGTTCATATTAAAAACGTGAGGCAAATGAGACTGTGTTTAAAAAACAGTTGTCCGTGGGGCCCACAAGCTAAGTACCCCCTGGGCTCTGCCCAGCTCCGCCCACCCACCCGGTTTCTCTCCAGTGGCCAACTCCACTGGACTTGATTGACAAGGACTGCAACTTTATCCTTGGGAGCGAAGGGAGCAGGAAGGAAAGGCAATTAGGCTCAATTCCCTGCCCATAGGAAGATGGGACCTAGTTTGATCATATCAGCACCTCCAGACCTTAATCCCCAGCTCCCACTCGGCAGCTACTCGGAAGCCATTAGAAAAGCCATTTAACCTGGAATTCTGCGTCTACAGGGAGGGAAATTCTCACAGGCAAGAAGGCTTCCTTCTTTGAGCCTGTACTTATCTCATCGTGTTTCCTAAAGCATTCAAGGTAGTTCCTAAAATAAAGAAGAAATTGGGGGCAGAGGAAAGCGGGGGTGGGAGACCAAGACGATCTGAGAGAAATGAGTGTCCGGAAAAGACGGTAAACTAAGGCACAGCTGACCGTCACCCCACTGCTGCCCCCAGTCGCTGCTGCTAGAAACGAGTACTTAAAGAACACAGTCGCCAAGTGCCGTCGCTACGGGAGAGCGTCAAGAGTGGACATTTCTGGCTTGTGTCACTCTCCAAGGGATGCAGGTTTTCCAGTTGCCAAATCCTGCTGTAGTAGGTCTTATCTCCCAAAAAAATCCGAGGAAAAAACTCTGTGTTCGTCTTCTCACAAGAGCAGACAGTCCTCCTGCTTGATTATACCCATTTTCTTTCGTATGCTGATTCTGTTACTATTGCAAAATAATTTGTTTGATATACAATGTTTTTTTATTCATTCTGCCTCCTGGAACCAATTAATGATGAATGATGAGTACCAAGATATGGTTGTAACTTCGGTGACCCTGGTGTAGCCTTGTAATGCTAAAAACGCCAAGTTTACTGTAATAACCTTTAGAAAGAACCTGGCGCAATTACTTCAGTACTTCAGTTTGCATCACAGCAGCACAGAACAAGGCTGTAATGATAATCCTTGTTATTCGTGTGTAGACAGTTCTCTACAGAACACAACTCACTTTTTTTATAACACTCAAATTTTCATCAGAAAAAAAATTCAGTCACATCTATGTTGCCAGTGTGTGCTCTGAGAAACCAACAATTTAAAAAAATCTACATCCATTGCTAGTGATTCCCCTGGCCAGTTTTTGAAAATTTCTGATTTCAAGAACAACATTCTAAGCCTGTCCTGTTGTTGCAGGGTACACGCCTGCAATCCCAGAATCCCGGGACGCTTGAGCAGGAGGATTGCATGTTCAAGCCCAGCATGGGGCAGCTTAGTGACTTAGGGAGTCAAAGCCTAAAAATGAACTGGGAAGGCCCTGGGCTCCAATCCCAGGGTCCTGGCTTGGGTCTGGAGTGTGCCCACAAAGCCTCGTGTTGCTATGGATACTGTGCGTTGTTAGGAGGCGGGGCCTGGCTGGAAGGGGCGATGCTTGGGGATTGACCTGCAGGGGCCTGTGCTGGTTCCGCCCTTCCTTCCAGACTTAGCTTGCCTGCCATGTTGTGAGGATCTCTGTCTCCAGAGCACCGGCTCTGGCTTGGACTCTGACTCTAGCTATGGCCCCATTCTGTGATTCCACCATTTTCCAGCCGCCCACCTGTGAATGGACTGTGACTTTCCGAAAATATGACCTAAAATAAATCCTTCCTCCCTAAGGATGTGCATGTCAGGTACTGAATCATAGCAGTGAAAAAGTAAGAAACCTAGGAAGCACACACACACACACAAACACACAAAACAAAAAAAAAATCACATGCTAATTAGGATCTTGCCCAGAACATGTACTTCCCAGGTTTCTATGTGTGTGACACCCCTGCCGTAGAAATACTGAGACTGAGGCACAAATCCCATCTTCCCTGTTCCACCTTTCTGCAGGGCAGCTTACTTAGCCCCTTGTAGTCCTAGTTACCTCACAGCCCAAATGGGACTAATGTAGAAACTGTAACTCATAAAGTTGTTGTAGGGATTATATGAGGCAATGTGTCTTAAGAGGTCAGTACAGTATATGTTGTGTATGTTGTGTGTGTGTGGTGTAACTAGTGAAAAGTATCAGTAATTAGTTTTTTTTTTTTTTTTTTTTTTTTTGAGACAGGGTTTCCGTTCCATAATCCAGGCTGGTCCTGAACTCACTATGGAGCCCAGGCTGGCCTTGGAATCAGCAATCCTCCTGCCTCAGCTTCCTGAGTGCTGGGATTATAGGCATGCATTACCACAGCCGGCTTATGTGGTGCTGGGAAATCAACTCGGGTACATAGCACTTGACTTAGTGCTTGCTAGGCGAACACTTTAACCGCTGAGCCATTCCTCCAGCTCCAGTAATTAGGTTTCCAAACACCATTTTCCTGCCTGAATAGTTTTTGCATGTTTTGGTTAAGCCTTTATTCCTGATGGATGGTTTATTTTGTGATTTTGTGAGACCATCCATGGATGCTCGTGTTTCAGACGCAGCCCTTGGAAGCTGGAGCAGAAATACAGCCACATATTTGGTGGCCTAATCTAGCTTGGTATTTAATATTTAGAGTAAATCTATTGCTTTGTAAGATAATGACCCATTTATTTCCATTTTGAAACTCTAGGTTATCAACTGAGAGGTTTTCTCAGCATAGTTTTTGTAGGTAAAACTGATATGAGAAATATTTACCTTATTGTTTGAGTTTGTGTGTGAATGCGGTTGAGTGTTACATGCAGGGTTTATTTGGCAAGAAGTGATCTGTCCCATAATTGATCTGTTTCTATCTTTTGCTCCTTTTTTACTGGGTATTTTGTCCTTTTTGATATTACCTAACTGTTTTAGCTAATTTAATGTATATAATTAGGGTTTTATCATTTTAATATGTTATAATTTTATTACACTTACATAATTATTTAAATATTTTAATGGCTAATAATTATGTAATATTATTTCACTCATATTACTTGCAAAAATGTCCTACATGTTTGATCCATATCCCTATTATATAAACACATATTTGGATATATCTTATTTGTATGAAGTCTGTCCTATAAAAATAATTACGTTCCTTGTAGAAAATGCAGACAAGCAACAGAAAGAAGTAGTATGTTCCTTGCAGCGAGGAACATAATTATTTCTACATTAAAAACATTTTAATTAACATGTGTTAATTGTGTAGTTAATGAGACCTAGTGTGATATTTCATACATGGATGTAGTATGCACTGATCAAATCCAACCCTCTCTTCTACCCTGGTCCCTCCCACCTTTCCCAGTAGCTGGTAATTACTGTGTTCCAGTTGATCTTTTTACCTTCCTCATCAGAGAGAGAACATGCAGTACTCATCTTTCTATCTGTGCCCGCCTTATTTTGCTTAAAATCAAGTTCTCCAGTTCCAGTTCCATTCATTTTGCTGCGCATGTTGGGATTTCTATCTTTTTTATGGTTGCCCAATAACGTCATCCTGTGTATCTGCCCTATTTCCTTATCCGTGCATTTGTTGATGGGGACCTTGGCTGGGAACATTCCGGTGATCATCCTTTCTTACTCTTTTTATATGCAAAAATATGTACATATGGGTGTGTGTTTACAAAAAAAATGCTATATCACCTGTGCTTTTTACTTTGACTGCCTCATATCTATATCCAGTGCAGGTTTCTAGGCTACTAAATGCCAATTACCTAATAGTTTTAGTTTCTGGATAGAGTTTCATTATATTTTTATACCATAATTATTTTTATTTTATACTTTATTTTTATTTTTTCCCATTTTATTGATATGTATATGTGCAAAATTTAAGGTTTACAATGGACTTGAGCATTTTGTGCACATATGTATCTTGTCAAGGTGACAAGGAGTTTCCCACTCTCTTTCTGTCCCTCCCCCCACCGTCTCCTCCCTCCCTCCTTCCTCACCCTACCCCCATTTCACTTCTTCTCTTTAAGTCCCATAAGAGTTGTGATCTGGGTCTCTCATATCAGAGAGACCATTAGATGTTTCACCTTCTGCTTCTGACTCACTTCACTAAGCATGATATTCTCAAGCTTCTTCCATTTGTCTGTAAAAGCCTCCATGCTGTTGGACTTTATAGATGCATAGTATTCCATTGTGTATAAATACCACAGTTTGTGTATCCACTGCTCTGTTGATGGGTATTTTGGTGACTTCCATATTTTAGCCGCTGTTAGCTGTGCTGCTATGAACATCGGTATACATATATCTCTGTTGTGTGTTGTTTTGGTCTCTTTTGGAAATATTCCTAGGAGGGATGTCACTGGATCAAAGGGGATATTTATTTGTAGTCTTTTGAGAGCTCTCCATACTGCTTTCCAGAGTGGTTGTAGGAATTTACATTCCCACCAGCAGTGCAGGAGGGTTCCTTTTTCCCCACAGCCTCACCAGCACTGATTACTATTTGACTTGTTGATATAGGCCATTCTTTCTGGGGTGAGATGGTATCTTAGCATTGTTTTGATTTGCATTTCCCTTATGGCTAGGGATGTTGAACATCTTTTCATGTGTCTATTGGCCTTTTGCATTTCTTCCTGAGTGAACTGCCCCTTCATTTCATTTGCCCATTTTTCAATAGGATCCTTTATTTTGGTAGGCTTACTTTTCTTCAGTTCCCTGTATATTCCAGTTATGAACTTCTTATCTGAGGTGTTGGTGGTGAATATTTTTTCCCATTCTGTTGGATCTCTTTTTACAATGTTGATAGTTTCCTTTGCTGTGCAGAAACTTAATAAAATGTGAGGGCAGGGGAAGAAAGTCTTTGCCTACACCTGTCTTTTAGAAATTTGCCTAATTTGTCTTCTAGAAGGTTTGGTGTTTCATTTTAATGTCTAGGTCTTTGATCCACTTTGATTTGATTTTGGTGCATGGTGACAGGTGTGTGGCTAGATTCATTCTTCTGCATGTGGATGTCCAGTTTTCCCAGCACCATTTGTTGAACAGGCTGTCCATTTTTCATTGTATGCATTTGGCCCCTTTGTTGAAGATTAAATATTTGAGGATGTTTGGGTCTGTCTCTGTGTCTTCAATTCTGATCCACTGGTCTATCTGTCTATTTTTGTGCCAGTACCAAATTGTTTTTACAACTATGGCTTTACAGTATAGCCTGATTTCTGGAACTGTAATGCCTCCTGCTTTGGTCTTGTTTCTCAGAATTGCTTTGGCTATTCTTGGTCTCTTTTGGTTGCATATGAATTTAAGAATTGTTTCAAGTTCTTTGAAGAAACTTGCAGGTATTTTGAAAGGAATTGTATTAAATCTGTATATCAGTTTAGGTAGTATAGTCATTTTGACTGTATTTATTTTGCCTATCCAAGAGCAGGGGATATCTTTCCATTTTCTAGTGTCTCTTATAACTTCTTTCTTCAATGTAATGTAGTTTTCTTTATATAGGTCCTTCACATCCTTGGTTAGGTATACTCTGAGGTATTTAATTTTTTGCTGAGCTATTGAGAATGGAGTTGTTTTTCTGAGCTCTTTCTCAATAAGTTCATTGTTAGTATAGAGAAAAGCTATTGATTTTTAGTGTTAATTTTGCAGCCTGAGACTTGGCTGAATTTTTTTATTGTTTCTAAGGGTTTCATAGTGGAGTTTTTAGGGTCTCCATGTAGATAATCATATCATCTGCAAATAAGGAGAGTTTGACCTCCTCCTTTCTGATGCAGATTCCCTTTATTTCATTTTCTTGTCTGATTGCCATGCCAGTGTTTCAAGGACTATGTTGAATAAAACTGGTGAGAGTGGGCATCCTTGTCTTGTTCCTGATTTGAGAGGGAACGGTTTCAATTTTTCTCCATTTACTGTGATGTTTACAGTAGGCTTAGCATATATAGCTTCTATCAGTTTTAGGTAGGGCCCTTCTATACCTATTTTTCTCAGTGTTTTTATCATGAAGGGGTGGTGGATTTTGTCAAAGGCCTTTTCTGCATCAATAGAAATGATCATGTGGTTTTTGTTTTCACTTTTGTTGATATGGTGTATTACATTGATTGATTTACATATGTTGAACCAGCCTTGCATCTCAGGGATGAAGCCTACTTGATCATGGTGTATGATCTTTCTGATTACTTGTTGGGCTCTGTTTGCCAGAATCTTAGTGAGGATTTTTGCATCTATATTCATTAAGGGTATTTGTGTATAATTTTCCTTCCTGGTTAGGTCTTTGTCTGGTTTTGGGACTAGTGTGATGTTAGCCTCAAGAAATGAGTTTGGTAGTATTCCTTCACTTTCTACTTTATGAAATAGTTTGAGGAGGATTTGAGTAAGTTCTTCCTTAAAGTACTAAAAAATTCTGCTGTGAATCCATCTGGGCCTGGACTTTTGCTTGTAGGTAGAGCTTTTATCACTGCTTCAATTTCTGTGTGCATGATGGGGTTGTTCAAGGTTTTTATGTCTTCCTCATTTAGTTTTGGTATTTTATATGTATCTAGGAAGTTATCCATTTCTCTCCAGTTCTCAAATTTGTTAGAATATAGGTGTTCAAAGTAATTTCTCATAATATTCTGGATTTCCGCAAAGTCTGTTGTAATTTCACCCTTTTTGTTTCTAAGTGTGATAATCTGTGCCTTTTCTTTCCTTTTCTTGATGAGGTTGGCAAGAGGTTTGTCAATTTTGTTAATTCTTTCAAAGAACCATCTCTTTGACTCATTAATCTTTTTTATTGTCTTTAATCTCAATATCATTTCTTTCAGATCTGATCTTTATAATTTCTTCTCTTTTACTGCCTCTTGGGTTAAGTGGTTCTTGTTTCTCTAGGTCTTTGAGGTGCATCATTAGCGAATTTATTTGTGACTGTTCTGTTCTATTGATGTATGTGTTTATGGCTATGAATTTTCCTCTAAGGACTGCTTTCATTATGTCCCACAGGTTTTGATATGCTGTACTTCCATTGTCATTTAGCTCTATGAAGTTTTTGATTTCTTCTCTGATTTCTTCTGTGATCCATTGTTTGGTCAGTAGTATGTTGTTAAGTCTCCATGTGTTTGTGTATTTTCTTCTGTTTCTGCTGCTGTTAAGTTCCAGTCTTATTCCACTATGGTCTGAGAGTATGCAGGGGACTATGTCTATCCCTTTGTACTTGTTTAAGCATGACTTATGTCCAAGGATGTGGTCTATTTTAGAACACGTTCCATGTGCTGCTGAGAAGAACGTGTAGTCAGTTGATGTTGGGTGGAAGACTCTGTAAATGTCTGTTATGTCCAAGTTTTATATAGTTTCATTCAACAGTTGTATATATTTGTGGATTTTCTGTCTGGTTGATCTATCTATTTGTGATAGTGGAGTATTAAAGTCCCCTACTGTAATTGTATTGAGGCCTATGTGTCCTTTCAGATCTAGTAATTTTTGGTTTACATAATTGGGTGCTCTAGAGCTGGGGGCATATATATTGATAATTGTGATTTCTTCCTGTTCTAATGTTCCTTTAACCAGCATGTAGTGTCCATCTTTGTCTCTCTTCACCTGTTTTCTTTTAAAATCTGATGTGTCTGAGATTAATATAGCTACCCCTGCTTGTTTTCTGGGACCTGTTCCATGGAATATTGAATTCCGACCTGTTATTTTCAGTCTATGAGTTTCCTTGTGGGTGAAATGTGTCTCTTCCAGGCAGCGAATTGTGGGTTTCTGTTTTTTGATCCAGTCAGCTAGTCTATGTCTTTTGATAGGTGAGTTGAGGCCGTTCATGTTTAGGGTAATTATTGAGGTATGTTTGGTGTGTCCTGCCATCATTGTAGTTTTTCCAAGTTGTTTACTGGCTTTACTTTTTTCTCAGATCATTCTCCTCTAGCTTTTGTCTTTTTTTCTCTGGGGTCTCTGTGTCATTGGCTTCTCTTTCGCTATCCAAGTGTCCTTTGAGAATTCTCTGCAGTGAAGGCTAAGTGGCTGCAAAGTTCTTTAAGCTTTCTGTATCATGGAGGATTTTAGTTTCTCCCTCTACTTTAAAAGATAGTTTTGCTGGATATAGTAGTTTTGGTTGGAATTTGTATTCTTTTAGTGTTTGAATGACATTGCTCCATGGTCTCCTGGCTTTTAGAGTCTGGGTTGAGAAGTCTGCAGTTATCCTGATGGGCTTACTGTTGTAGGTCACCTTCTGCTTTTCTCTTACCACTTTCAGTATTCTCTGTGTTGGGTTTCTAGTACTTTAATTATGATGTGTCGGGATGAGGTTCTCTTCTGATCAATATTATTTGGGGTTCTAAATGCCTGCAGTGGTTCGTTGTTCATTTCTCTTCTTAGATTTGGGAAGTTTTCTTCCATAATTTCCTTGAATATGCCTTTTATTCCTTTTGTTTCGGCCTCGGTCTTCTCTTGGATTCCCATAATTCTCAGGTTGTTTCTTTTTGAATCTTCTATCAGTTGTTGTAATGATTCACTTTCTTCTTTTTTTATTTTGTGGTCTTTATGGTCTTTCTGTTCATGCTCCATCATTTTGTTTTGTAGGTTTGATAATCTATTTTGAAATTGTTCAATATTGTTGCTTATTGTGACCTGTGTGTTTTTCACTCCCTGTATATCTGCATTTATTTTTTTTTATATCTCTGTTGTGTTCTTCTCTCATTTCTTGTATTGCCTTCATTGTCTTCTGGTTCATTGCTCCTTTTATCTCCTCTATTTGCTTCTCAAAACTTGCTCTTAGTTTGGCTAGGTCTTGGCATAGTTCTTGATCTATGATTTTCATTTCCTGCATCATTTCCTGCTTTAATTCCTGCTTTAACTCGATGCATTTCTGGGCCCAGAGGTTACCATCATTTGTGTCATTTTCATGTTTAGCTTCTGCATTTTCAGGATTCCTGATATGCTCTTCTGGTATGTCAAGACTTCTGGAAGGAGATGTATCTCCACATTTCCTCATGGCTCTGTTGTCTTTGGTTGTCTCTGGTTGTCCCTCCCTTTATTCCCCTACGTGGTCCTCCCCGGTACAGCTCTGTCCCGCGCTGGGAGAACAGTCTCCATGCTGACCCCTTGGCTGGCTCCTCCCTGTGCCGGCCTGAAACCGCTGCAAACTTCACGGCGTGCCTCATTATCAAAAGGCAACTCATTAAAAAATATTGCTATCAGAATCCCCAAATTGTGACTAGTTGACTGGTTTCTTATTTCAGTCACCTCACGGGCCGCACCACGGTGCCCTTCGAGAACAGAAATCAGCAGCTCTCAAAGTCTTGTTTGCAGCTGTCGCGGTTTCAATTCCTGCCATCGGAGCGGAACAGCGCAGTCCCGCCCCGCCGGCCGGAAGGGTGCATGCGCCCTCCCATAGTTTATTTTATGATAATCTCTTTTTAGACAGTTTTGTCACTTTTGTTAGTGTGTATGAGAGAGAGAGAGAGAAGAGGGAAGAAAGGGATAGAGAGAGGATGCCCTTGGGGTGCTGGAGATTGAACCCCAGGGGACAGAGCCACCAATGCATGGCTTGATGATTATTTGTCTCACGAACAGCTCAGTGGAACTAGCGTTGCTAATTTCGTACTTGTCTTTTATGTCACACTCACGACTTTTGAGTCTGGCCATTCTAACTGCAGCACACAAGACAAGGCACAGGGGACCTGCGACTGCCACTCACCGGAGTGTGTGACATGTGCATGTGATTCACATGTAAATGTCAGGACAAAACTCGCTTTCTGATCATTTCTTATTATTTTCTTATTTTTTTAAAAATTCACATTTAAAAGAAATGCTGGTCACAGTCCACTGAATTTATTCATGACCCACAAATGGACTTCTGGCGGCAGCGTGACAAAGATGGCCAGAGTCAGGGCTCCCAGGGCAAGGGCTGTGCCTGGTGCTGGCACTGAAGAACTGGCTGCCCTGACATCCTGTGGGCCTGCAGGCTGCAGCTGCTTGAGCAGTGTAGCCCGTAGTCAACTCCAAAGCCCCGGCAGCCAGACAGTGCGGCTCTAAGTGCTGGCTCTGCCATGTCCTAGGTGGGGGGCCACAGTCCAGTTACTTGACCTCCCCGTTTGGCTTATTTTCTTCTCCTGTGGTACAGTGTGTCCCAGAGATCACCTTACATTTAAAAATACAAATTATAGCATAAAATTTTGTTTGCTCCGTATGGGCCATAATAATTGAAGTAAAACTAATGCTGAGAAAATGATGCCAGCACCAGATTCAGAGGCGGGCGGTGAGCAGCAGGCCAGAGGACTCCCAGTAGGTCGCCTTCTCCAGAGCCCCCTCTCCTACCACTTCCCTTTGTCCTCTGCCTCTAAAACCCTGGCTCAGACTTCAAGTAAGGTGCCAGAGGTGGTGGGGAATGCCTGTAATTCCAGCAATCAGGAGAAGGTTGTTAGTTTAAAAAAAAAAAAACCAGGCCTTGTGGTACAGGTCCGTAATTCCAGTACTCTGGGAGGCTGAGGCAGGAAAATGGCAGGTTTGGGCCCAGCTTGGGCAATTTAATGATTTAGCGTGACCCTATCTCAAAATCAGAAAGAAAAAAGCAAATAAGTGTCTCAGTCTTATATATTCTATACCAGGTACGTTTTTCCAATAGGTAAATTGCTATATGAAAAGTAGGTGTCCACCAGAAACATGAACAGAGAGAGAGAGAGGAGAGAGAGAGGGAGAGAGAGAGAGGGAGAGAAAGAGAGAGGGAGAGAGAGGCTTTCTGTGTTAATGTTTGGGGAAGTACATGTTCAAGTCAAGTTCCAGCTTGTCCTCAGAGTCGTCCAGCCGCCTCCAACCTAGGGGGGGAGGGGTGGCGGAGCACTCCTCCTCCTGTGCTTCCCCCAGCTTTAGGCAGTGCCCTCACAGTTAGTCCTTAATTACCTGCTCCCTGTCTCTAGAATTGTCTTGCTGGCTTCTTTCTCCCAGCTGCCCTGTACTTCCTTGGGGATCAACCACTAAGTCTTGGTTTCTTCTGGGTCGCTCCTGGTTGAGCACAGTGTAGCTCTTGAGTAGCCAAAGACCAACTGCTTGATCCAGTTATAAACTGCATGAGATTTGCCTTGAAAAAAATTAAATCAAAGAAGGCAAGTCTTCCATAACTTAACCACTCTTGCAAACTAAATTCAAAATAGAACAGATATTAAAGTGGTTAAAAGTTAAACAGTAAAACTTCTAGGATCTAATGGGGGTGAGTGCATTCATGGCCATGGAACTCAATGAACCTGACTTTCTAAACATTATGCGAACCTGGAAGCCATAAATTTGGTAACAAAAATTTTCTTTTATAATTTGTGTGTGTGAGAGAGAGAGAGAGAGAGAGAGAGAGAGAGAGAGAGAGAGAGAGATAATGGTTCAGCAAGCAGGTGTCTTTTGTGCATATATATATATATTAACATGATAATCCCTTCCCCTTCCTATTTTGGCCCTCCCGCAGCCTCCCTATCCCCCTGATTCCCCTATCACACCCAGGTGGATCTATAAAATGCTTGTATTCTGGGTTTCTCTGCGATAAACAGAAATGCATGTATACCCACGTTTACATCAGCACAACTGAAATAGCTAAAACATGGAAGACAGTGAAATATCTATCAGCAGAGCAATGGATGCAAATAATGTGGAGTCTGCACACACTGGGCTATGATGCTTTCATGAAGACAGGTAGATTTGAAGCTTTTGTAGGTAAATGGTGGCAACCCGAGACCATCATGCTTAGTGAAGCGAGCCATATGCGGAAGGTTAGACATAGCAGGGTAACAAAAAATTTTTTTGAACTTCTCTATGGCAAAAAAAATTTTTTTAATGTCTGAGAAGTCTATACATGTCAACAAGATGCTGAACAACCTCTCCTCTCCCCGCCCCAACCCCCCCATACTAACAAACTGAAATGGCTAAATTTTTTCCTTCTTGACCTTTGTTCTTCATCTAGAAAGGATCTTCTTCGTCCAGTGAGGATCTTGAGGATCAAATTCCGTCTCCTGTGTGTGTCTTCCTCCTTTCACCAGCTCCCTTCATGGACCTTTATATTCTGATTTTGAATACACAGGAAATAAGGGACTTAGTAGAACTTTAAGAATGGCTTTCTTTGAACTTGCTGCAAGGGACTGTGGGCATTTTAACTGTATATGACATGGAGTGTCAACGTGCCAGATACATTGTTATTGTGTCAGTCAACTTTCTGTTATTGTAACAAAATATGTGAGACAATTAACTTAAAAAGGAAAGAGTTTACTTTGGCTCACCATTGTAGAAACTTTTTCCACCTGTGCCAGTTGGCCCTGTGGCTTTTGGGCCTGTGGTAAGGCAGCCTACTTTGGTGAGAGTGTGTGATAAATCTGACCTCCTGGCTAGAGCAGGAGTAGAGGAGGCCGGGCTCCTACAGCCCCCGTGAAGTGTGCTCCCCTCAGTAAATAAGAAGCCTTCAACTACTACCCACTTCTTAAATTTCCCACTTTTCAATAGCAACATGCTGGGGGCTAAGTCTTTAATACACAGGCCTTGGGGGACATTCCAGAGCCAGTGGACAGAATTTATCAATGATCAATGGTGCCAGCCTCCTAGAGACAGCTAAATCGTGAGTGGCTAATCCTTCCTGAATCATTTGTTCTGCTCTAAGATCTGTGTATTAGGTGTGTTATTGAGAAAGGCTTTCCCTGTATTTTATAGTTTCTCATCTTGAAAAACTTGAAACATCAATATTTTCATGCTGTACTTTATTTTAGAATGAGAACCAAAACATACAGGAGGAGAAATTATGCATCAAGTTTTAAATGTTCTCTTTCTTGTTTCGATTTTTTTTAAAAAGTGAAGCCAAGAATGCATTCTTTTTATCTTATCACAAAGAGAAAGCACAAGTCCTCCTAATACTGCCAACCAATTAAAAAAGGGCTATTGTTTGTAAAGAAGGTGATCAGGATGGAGGAGGAATACATGAGCCCGCTGGATGGTATTTTTGATCATGTTGTTAGTAAGCGCGGTGTATAAGAAAGTCGTTGAAATTGATCTAAGTTCATCTTAGTGCCTTGGGAACACATGAAATAGCATCATTGTTTATTGAGAGGAAAGAGTAGTTGATAGTGAGAGGGAAGTTTATCTTTTACAGAGTATAAACTATTACAAAAATAAAGAGGAATTATAGCTATCAAGTTAGAGTACCTGAGTTTGTTACCTTAGTCATGCCAAAGTCCTGACCTTCTAATTATTTCAAAGAGTGCTGAAACACATAAATATATAAAAGTAGATGTCTTTGTTCCCTCCTACTACCCTTGGAATATAGGGGGTGCTTCAGTGAGAATTCTGGGAAATGGAATTTTTTCAAAGCATTTCCATTTAGGAAATTTGGAAAAAAAAATTTTTTTGGCATCTGAAATATCATTTATCTCCATGCACCTGTAAGCAAGATAGAAGGTAATGTTTATATGATACATTTTGTTCAGGGATGTGGAAGTTTTAAAAATAAGAAAATTCTAACTTGCTAAAGAGAAAGGTGCAGGGTGCAGTGTGAAAAGTCACATGACTAGTCTCAGGAAGGATTTGGCCATGACCCTACCAACTACAAGCTGTCTCCCAACTTCCAAAGTGAGCTCCTGGCTCCAGGTGGCCAGCCACCATACCAACTGCCGGAGGGCTCCTTCTCAGTTAATGTATACACTCCATTATTTTACTATTTGGTTGTTAATTTTAGTAAAAATTAAAATGTGACCCATCATTTCTAATATAAAATGCATACATTTGGTCAACTGCAGAGAAAGTCGGATTGAAGTACAAATGGGAACAGATTTCCATCCCCTCCGACACCAGGGTTCCAGCTGTATGGCAGGGATGAGCCAGTGCTGACCACTCACAAGCCAGCAGACAAGTCTTTCATCTTTGGAGAAGTTCATTCCTGTTTAACATCAGAGTATATGGTGGGACCAAACTGAATCTCAGCTGTCTCAGGAGGTGTACTGTGGAAAATGAGGTGAATACCCCAAAGATATGTAATTAACTAAATCATAAAAAGGAGGGATCATGAGCTGAGCCTGGTGGCACACGCCTGTAACCCCCACACTTTGGAGTCCGAGGCAGAAGAAGGCCAAGTTTGAGCCCACCCTGGGCAATATGGTAACTGAGGAAAATCCTGTTTCAAGAGTAAAAAGTAAAAAGGAATGGAAATGTAGTGAGAAGACTCTGGTTTCAATCCTCAGCGTTTGCACATGCACACACACACAGTCACATGTACATACACACGCAGGCAGGATGGTTGTGAAAAGAAAAAAGGAAATACAAAGCAACTGTAAAGTCATTAGTTCAAGCTGATAAAGCCATTTATGCCAAACCTACTGTCACCAAAATACTCAGTGGAAAAACTGAAAGCATTTCCCCTTATGTCAGCAACAAGACAACAGGGCGCACTTTTACTACTTCTATTCAATACGGTACTCAAGACACTAGCCAGAGCAATCAGGCAAGGAAAGGAAATAAATGGAGTAGATATTGGAAAAGAAGAAGCTAAATCATCCTTGTTTTCAAAGGACATGATTCTCTCCATAGATGACCCCAAAAGCTCCACCAGAAGGCTCTTAGAACTAGTTAATAAATACAGCCAAGTTGCAAGATACAAAATTAATACAAAAAAAACCCCAAAGCATTCCTGCACCTAGCGGTGAACTCACTGAGAAACCGATAAGGAGAGCAATCCCATTCTCTCATGCTCTTATCCAAAAGTAGGAATAAGCCTAACCAAGGAAGTGAAGGACTTCCATAATGAAAACTGTGTTATGCTGAAAAAAGAAATTGAAGGGGACCTTAGAAAATGAGAAGACAGAACTAATATTGTCAAAATGGCAATACTGCCAAAGCCAATATAACAGACTGAATGTGATTCCTACCAAAATATCAACATTTTTCACAGAACTAAAAAAAAAAAAATCCTGAAGTTTATATGGAACCAGTAGACACTCAGAATAACCAAGGTGATCTTGAGGAATAAGACAAAAGCAGGTGGCTTCCCTTTTCCAGACATTAAGCTTCATGACAAAGCAATAATGATAAAAATAACCCACAACACTGGCACAAAAAGAGACAGACCAAAAGAACCAAACTGAGGATAGACAACCTCAAACACTTTCAGCCATCTGTGTCCAACAAAGGGCCAAATGCATATACTAGAGAAGGGACAGCCTCTTTGGCAAATGGTACTAGCAGAATTTGTTATCCACATGCAAAAGAATCAATCTAGACCTATGTCTTTCACCATGTACTGTAAGCAAGTCAAAGTAGATGAAAGAAGACCTAATTGTTAAAAGCATCATAGAGTTGAAAGCATCTGATAGCAGAGATACATGGATGTCTGCCCATGTGCATAGAAGCACAACTACTGCTAGCTAAATCATGGAAGATACTGAGATATCCATCATCATTGGTAAACAAAACTTGGTGCATGTTTTGGAGTCCTATCCTGCCATAAAGACAGATATATCTGAGTCATTTGCAGGCAAATGGGTGCCCTTTGAGACCATAATACTTAGTGAGGTGGATCAGACCAAGAATATACCACATGGTTTCTATAGTATGAGAAGTGTAGATAAGAAATAGAGCCAAACCAGTGAGATGTTAGGAAGCAGGAGATTGGTCTGTGGAAGGGGAACAGGTATGCGGGAAGCGGTGGTGGGAGGGTGAGAGAAGGCAGGACGGCAGGAGGGGAGAGTGGGGGTGGGAAGTTGATGCGGTATGTATGTGCACAGACACCTCACCTCAAGTTCAGTCTAATTGTGGGGTGACCTGGAGCTGCTTAAACAGTAAGAGGAGGATGGGAGTTCCCACGGTTCTGTCCAAGAAGCTCAGGTCAGCAACTTCCGCCATTTGCTCTGCACACCAAGATGTGTGGTGGAGGCAGCATCTACTGCTTGTCCTGAGTAGATGCTTCTAATCAGACGTCTCAACACTTGTGAGTCAGCCACGTCTCTGCAGTCAGAAGCAAAATTTGGTGTGTAGACGAATCCATCTGCTATTCTAAAGTATAGTGCCTCGGGTTTTCAAAGGGCTTGTACTCTCAAGACAGAAATGAGGAGGACTTTTCAAGAAGGGAAAAATTCTTTCCAAGTTTTCCAGTGAACAAAATCCTAGAATTTCTGGCTACTTCTTTTTCAGGAGAATTAAGTTGAACAATTTAAGACTTTATCACATTTGTGTGTTTGTGTGCTTTTTATTGCATAAAAATACAGAAGTGTATTTTGGTTCACTCAGATTTAATATTTCCTGTTTCAAAAAAATCAATGAATTAGTACCTTGATGACAAAGAAATTTCTCTTTGAGTGGGATGCCATGTCCTGCTTCAGCTTTCAGTTTAAATTCAAGTTATTTTAAGATTAAAGTCCTTTTCAGGAAGAAACAAGTCCACATCTCTCTCCCAGGCTAATCTTAACAAATAGAGTGAATCAAGCATTTTCTTTCATTAGAAAGCACTTAGGAACTTGTAAGTCAGCCATTTTAAAACCCATTTGAAAGGTCAATGGAAGCAACAAAATGGGATAATAAAATGCCCCATTAAATACATGAGAACCAAAAAGGGGAAAAATTAAAACCAAGTACCATCATGGCAAAACAGCCAGCAAGATGCCAGAATTTTATCCAGTGTTACCCATCATATAAATTAGAGCAGTCTCGACATCCCAGTGAAGACAGATCATGGTGGGGGTTGCAGTTTCATGGTGGCGTTGCCCTGGGTTCCATCCCCAGCATGGTAAAAACAGGCACGGGGAAATTGCTAGGTTGGATGAAATAACAAAACCCAAAATCCATACTGCCTACCGTAAACCCACTCAAAATGTAAAGACTTAAATTAAGAGTAAAAAGACAGAGAAAGGTAAAGGCTTTACATGGCGATGCTAGCCAAGTAAAAGCTAAAGGAAGTGTATTAATTTCGGACACGGTAGAATTAAGAATTACAAAAATGATCAGTTATAAAGAGAGATTTTACATGGTCAGAAAGGAGCCAGTTTTCCAAGAACATGTCCTAAGTGTGTATACACCTAACAATAGAGCACCAAACACATATAGAAAAATATACAAATAAATACATGTATTTAATTAATAAATGACTTACTGACACATACCCAAGTACAACAGAAGACATAACCCACTCGGGAAGGCATCTGGAAAGTCCCCAAATGTTTGGAAACTTGTCAGCACACCCTTAATAAAACCCACAAGTGAAAGATACTCAGGGGAAGCTGAAAGTTCATCCGCCTGGCCTGTGGACCGGGCTCGGGGCAGGGAAGTCGGCTTGACTTCCGAGGACCTGGAAAACAAGAGCCAGGACATTCACCCGGATATGGATGAGGCTTACACCAGGGTGGGTTGTGGGTAATGGATTGGGGCATCAGGGTTGGGGAGCAGGACATGGGGGACTTTGGGGCCCCAGTCGTCTCCCCAGCACAGCTACCCAGATTTTCTCTTTGTAAACAGTTTATTTTAACAAACACAGTAAAGCACACTTCCATCAGATGGGGAAACAGAGTCAAAGAAAACAGCCCAGTTCTCGGCAGAGGACTCGATTCAGAGCTCTCTTTTTCAATTCCCTCCAGCCATCAACACGTCCCATACTACGCTTTCCCCAGTACAATATTGCAATCAAATTGTGCAAATTATAATGATGGAGCCATTCCCAGTGGCACGGCCTTGTCATTCCAGCAGTCTGGGAGGCTGGGGCAGGAGGATATCAAGTTTGAGCCCAGCCTGGGGGAATTTAGCAACTTAGTGTGACCCTGTCTCAAAATCAAAATGCAGTGAGAGGGTGTAGCTCAGTGTGAGGGCCCTGGGCTCAATCTTCAGAATGAAATGCACAAGAACAGTGCACACACACCCCCGCCACACACGCGTTGCTCACTAACTCTGAGGCAGACATGACGCTCGTTATGTGCAGTATCACAGCGCACACCCTTCATGCGGACACCTGCCTGGGAGGTGACACCCATTCCACAGAGGTATAAGCCGAATGGTAAAGAGCATGAACAGACGCACAGCAGGTCCGCGGCAGAGCTGGGGCCTGGTGCTTCTCCACACTTGTGCCACACTTCTACTCATTGTGGGCGCTCAGGACGTGGCCATTGACTGGGCCCTGTTGTGTGTGTGAAGGCACAAAGTTCTGGAAGGACGTGATTGAGACACCTGAACTTTCCATGGGCGGAAATCTACATTAAGATTATCTGTAAGGGCTTCAAGCAAGAGTTGGCGCTGCTGTTAAATTTAAACAGAATCATTGCAACACGCATGTAAATCCCTCCGTGAAGGTAAGTCCAGCTTCCCGGAGGACCACCGCAGGCAGCACGGGGCAGAAACTCACTTTCTCGACATGTGCTCTGGGAGTCAGGCCTGCTGTGATCACCCACAAAGGACGGAGAAGAAGACAAAATAAATGATTTAAAATCTGTATGCAACCTTCTCATTGAGCAGTGAAATACTCTAGGGAAAGATGATGGATATTTGTCGCGAGCACTCCGGAAGAGGAGACAGACGGGACAGAGGCAGATGAGTTTACTTTGGAAATGTTCTTTATTCACACAACAATCAATCCAGTTCAGAAATCAAACCATAATAAACCGATCAATTAATTAATTAAGCAGGAAAGCAAGTGTTGTTCTGCCTCTTAAAACTATTCCCGTCCTGGGTCCCTTATGCTCACCATGTGACGTGTTCTTGACTACCGGCGACACAGCCGACCCGCGTATGAGCTTGTCCAGGGCTCGCCAGTCTGTGGCTGGATCAGGACCCGCCGGTAGCTGCCCGGCTGGACAGTCACTCCTTCTCTAGGGGGTCTCGCTCTCGGGACGCGAGGAGGTGTAGTCTCATACTCTGGAAGCGAGGAGGCTGGGGACGAGGAGCAAGACTTGTATCCTGCATTCAGAGTCTATGACTCCTACCTCAACCCTGAGCTTAGGACCAGGACGGTTTATATACTATTTTTATGCCCTCAAACTAAGGATAGCGATTTTATCGGGGTCCACACGCAGGTGGACAGGGGTTCTGGTTATCGATCATGGGGCTTCTGGTTATCGATCGTGGGGTTCTGGTTATTGATCATGTAAGGGCTTTGTCCACAGGCTACAGATAGCAATTTCGTCACACGGGGTCCACACGCGGATGGCTCACAACTTATCAGTATGATAACGAGCTTTAGGCAGTTTCCAGCAATTTACTTTATTGCACTTAATATGGGTTTGCTTTCTCTTTGTAGTCCTCATGCCGTTCATACCAGTGCCTTCAAGTCTACTCTCCACATTCTACCTGTGCTCTGGACATGCCACCCCCCAATACTCGAGAGCTGTTAAAGGAGTGGAATAAAGCTCAATGAGTATCGTCAATTAAGTCATCAATCACTGTAAACTACAAATTACTATAATCAATTGTAGTAGTAAAATCACTACAAATATATTGAATGGGAACTAAATAATACTAAAGATTAAAATTTGTGCCCAAACCCTAGTCACTCCAGACTACATATGGAGAAAAGGACACTCCAGTGAGTAGCCCAGGAGTGAATACACTCCATTGATAGTGCATTGTAGAGTGTTGTCAACATCTACATGTTGCAATTGTTGGCTTTTCAAGGGCGTAGATTGGCTTCTATGAGAAAAAAAGCATATTGATGATGCGTATGTCTGACATAGTACCTATCTTAGGCTGTCACGCCACCGACTACATCCTTACCCGTCGTGGGATTGTCAACCAGCTGTGGGGTGACATCCTGCCTTAGGCTGGCATGTAAGGGGTCACGATCTTACCTGTCGTTGGTATCTGTGTTTCACAAAATGGCCACTTATGCATAATGTTATGAGGAGACATGATATGCATAACGCATAGTCTCATATAATGATGATATAAAACTTGAATCGCTGAAACCAACTTCAATCAGGAAGAGCACCCGAAGGGCCAAGTGATAGTGTATGTGGTTGGAACCATATGTTGGAGTGATGGGGTGGATGAGAGAGAAAAGAAAAAAAAGGTAATATACGTAGTTCCTCCTCCATATTGCCTGATGGAGGAAGGTGAGGTTGTGGGATGGGGTCTGTAACTACAATTGGATGTTTATAGGTCTTAGTACCTAGTGCCATTATGTCAAACCAATCTGGAATTGGGGCAAAAGTAACATCAGAGATCTGTAAGTCAGGTCTATAAGTATTTAAAATTTCAAAATGAATGGTAAATTAGGAAAGGAATTAACACAGAGTAATACAATATTATCTAATGAGAGAGATTTTTGTTTTGCTAGAGAATGAAGGAGTTTTGATGTGTGTTCTGTTAGAACATCAGCACATCGTAGGCCAAAAGGTTCCATGAGCAGTCTGTGGGCCTGAAGCTTTTTACCTGCTAGAAGTTTTGGAGTTTGCCAATTTCCATCATCTAATGATGTCCAATTAAAAGTTGGTTGTTTAGTACGTAATAAAGTCCTCATAGGAACCTTGCGTACACGAGCAGAGGCAGACTTGTGTGTTGTCAAGGGAGGAGTTGTCTCAGATGTATATTGAGACCTAGGTGAGGGTGACAAGGTTATGTTGTTAATTAGGGTAGGGGATGTTTTGTTTATGCCCTTTCCATTAGAGTCCTCATCATTGTCTCTGATCCCAACATGGGTTAAATACTTATAGCAATGAAAAACATTATTAGCTGCACAACGGCCTCTGCCCTTTGGTGGTATATCCCAAAATAACATTTGTGAATTTAAAGAATCAAAAGTAAGTATCCTAGTACAAAAGAAATCATGTCCCATGCCAATGTGATATTCAAGTGTTTCTTGTATATAAAATTCCTTTTCCAATTTTCCAGTGGTGATGTTATAGTAAATGGAATCTTTAATGAGATATGGGGCATCCAAATGTCTATAACAGTATAAATAAGTTGGTTGGTTTGCCCATGCTGTTCTTATCAATTCTGACCCTTTACAGTGTAATGGGTTCCTTTCTGTAGGTGGTATTACAATCATTAATTGAAAAAAATATTCCTTATAGAAGTGGAAATAAAATCTTCTATACTTAAGCCAATCTTTGCAATCATCACCTGCAAATAGTACAGGCATGTTTCTGCAGTGCATATATTTTGTCCGCCAAAACTTTGTTGTTTGTTTAGATCTAACATGTGGAGGATTAAGGAACCAATATCCTAAAATGTGTGAAACATTTATGTATTGTATATCCTGATGAGGATGTATTGTGTGGGTTTAATTGGGTGTTGCCAGTATAATAGGTATTAAGATAGGTGTATTAGTGGGTTTAGCTTGAAGTACCGTGGTGGTCAGCAACATTGTTAATAATACCAATGCTGAGGATATTGAAAGTCCTTGTACTTTCATTGTGTCATTTGGGTGTATTATTTTTGTGATTATGGTTTTGGATTTCCTGGGAGTAAGGACTCCAAGGGTGTGCGATAGGCCTGTTATCAGAGATGAAAAAAGAGACATTGTCTGGTTATACCCAATGAACTTGAGATTAACTTCTAGGAAATTCAATAATAGTCAATTGTGTATGGGTTAATTTGGTGTCAATTTTGTGTTAAATAGGCATAGAGTAAAATTAGTAAGCTTTCCACAGAGTCCCATGGCAGAATTTGTGCAATCCCTTTGTTCACAAGTTGTGTAATGTGTGATGATGATGGTAAGGGTAAACAGAAAGATTAGCATAAAGCAAAAAGAGACTGTTCTCCTCATGTATGTAGGAATCATGATCTTGATGCTATGTGGTCAGTCTTAGTGATCATAAGATTACCTCTGCTGTTAGTCATCCACGTGATATTAGATCCAGCAGTGGCGACGATTTCTCCCTTTGTAATAGCGTTATCTTTAGGGTTACGAATCAAAATTCTATCAGGCAGAGGTTTATCCTGTGTGTGAGAGTCTGTTAAAAAAGGTAGTGGGGGTAAGGTATGGTGAGAGAAACTTCCTGTAATGGTGAAAGGCTATGGAGTCTAGGTCTATTATTTAGTTCAAAGGTGGCTCGAGATAGAGCTTTCTGCAGAGTCGAGTCAGTTAAAGTCGCAAAGACCATGAAAGGTCAACGTTCAGGACACGGAGGCAGCCCTAACAGCACAACTAAAGATATTCACAAAAGAGAACTTCCAGTCTGGCTTCAAAAAGCAGCACCACTCATGGGCTAAGGATGTTCAAAGCAAGGGGAACAGTGTGAGGGGAACTAATGGCAATGTCTTTTATAGTAATAATGTTTTTTGAAAAGTAAATTTACCACATTTTTGATCACACCACATAATCCAACTTTGTTCTGTGGAAGTTGAAGCAAAATCCTGCTACCCTGACATCCAGAGGGGCTGTCCTGAGAGAGGTATCTGTACTGCAGTGCACACACATCTGCCTCTCACACGTACACGCTCACAATCGCTGATGCATCATCTCACAGGCACCTACTTCTTTAGGGATTGTTTCAGCAATTGCATCTGCAGACCTTTGAGCAGTAGCCACATGTGTGAGTATCTGGAAACCGGCCTCTGTCTTGAACATGACATCATGAGCACTGAATGGTTTTCTGTGTTTAGACCCTACACTTGTCTTTTGTGGTTCTCATATTTAGTGTTTGTGTGTGTTTGTATTGCATGTGTATTCCTAGAGATTGAGCCCCGAGTACACACACTGAGCTACATCCACAGCCCATTTTTTATTTTGAGATGGGGTCTCACTAGTCTCTAAGTTGCCCAGGATGGGCTTGAACTTATGATCCTCCTGCCTCAGCCTCCCGGGGTGATGGGATTACAAACTTGTGTCACTGGTTTGGTTTCTATCTTTACATTAGACTATCAAAATCTCTTGGGAGTGTTGTTAAAAAATGAAACTTGGTCTTGAGCCTTTAGAGATTCTGACTCAGCAGACATAGGGCAGCCTCTGATCTGCACTTGGCAGCTAGATTGGGAGAGCCAAGAGACTTTGGATCAGAAGGCTTATGGCTACTTTTTTGAGGTCTGATAGATCAGCCTTCGCGTTAATATGGAACCAGTGGCCTCAGAGCCTTAGATAACTCAAATATTTGCATCAGAAAAAGGGCTGCATTGAAGAATGGGCCCTCACACACCTTTGTTCCTAAGTGAGCAGTTAGCTCGCTCCCGCACCTTCAGTGGATTAAGTAAGCGTCTATTATCTGAAGTGCTTGGAGCAAGAGGCACCTTGAATTCAGGATGTGTTTTCAGATTTTGCATTTATGTAATGAGATATCTTGGAGATGATACTCAGCTTGAACGTTAAATGCACTACTGTTTCATTTACACTTTATACACATAGCCTGAAGGTAGTTGATGCAATATTTTTAGTACACTCATGTTTTGACTGTTGCCCATCCCTGAGGTTAGATGCTGAAAAGTTTTGGAGCACTAGGGATGTCGCTCAGTGGTAGAGAGTGTGCATCATGTGGGTGAGGTCCTGGCCTCAAACCTTTACACCCCAAAGAGGAAAATCAAAATATTCGGGGTTTTGGAGCATTTTGGACCTGGGAGCTTCCAGGTTAAGGATGCTCAACGTGTATCTCATTCTGTCTTGGCCAAGAGGTGCCTGAACCCAAGTTTCTTGAGGAGGCTCAACCTAGTGTGGGTTCCACCTGGCCACAGGTCGCTTCCTTGGCTGCAGGAGCCTCCCCAATTCAAGTCGGTAGCAGGTGCTGTGAACATCCTTAGGCACCAGCCGGGCAGGGATAGGGCTTCTCTGGATTTATGCATAGTGGGAGCCCAGGTGGCTGCCTGAGCCTAGGAGCAAGCTGCCCCTCCACTGCCCCACCTCCTGGTGGTGGCACAGCTCCCATATTATCTTGAGGGAGTCAGCCTTCTCCTTAGTGCTGGAGACAGAAGCAGGAAGTCTCCTTCCACTCAACTTCCGGGACAAATGAGAACAAGTAGAAAATGATGGCAAGCTAGTTCTCTCTCCCCTGACAGAGCAAAAGGCAGAATTAGGACACTGGTTCCCAACCCTCTGGAAGCTGAGGCAGGAGGATCACATATTCGTGTCCAGTCTGGGCAGTTTAGTGACTTAGCTAAATCTTGTTTAAAAAAAAAAAAAACAAAAAAAAACAGGGTGGGTATGTAGGTGAGGGTGAAGACTCTGGCGTTGGCCTTGGTGTCTTATACTAACTGCAAGAGGAGGAGGGGGAGAGGAAGAAGAAGAAGAAGAAAATGGTGATAATTTGTTCCCAGCCAGGCCTGGTAGCCAGGCCTGTCATCCCAGCTCTCTAGGAGGCTGAGGCAGGATCGCTGGTTTGAGCCCATCTTGGGGAACTTAGGAAGATACTGTCTGGAAATCAATCCAAAACATGTAAGCAAAGGGTCTGGGATGTAACTTAGTGTGAAAGCCCTGGGTTCCATCCCCAGTAACACATGAAGGGAGGAGGGACAGAAGGAAGAAAGGAAGGACAGAAGGAGAAAACTGGTCCCTCTAGGAATGATAACAACTTTCCCCTCTCCCCAATGTGTCATAAAGGTCCAAGTGTTTTACTCTGGGATGGTCCTGCAAACCTGTGACAAGTGCTTGCCAAATCTCAGCATCCTTTAGTGGTCACCACTGTCCTGTTTAACTTCCTTACTATGAAAAATGAATCACCCTCTTCTTGGGACTCAGGTGCAAACACTGGGGGTGACTGTGCTGACAGTGTCTGAAGGAGTGCCTCGGCAAGCGCCAGCTGACCTCACCATCACGGTGCCTAGACCCAGCCCGGGCTGGTGTCTGGGACCCTCCCTCTGGGCCTGGATAAGGCCCCACTCGAGAAAAGGCTGACCTTCTTTGCAGGTTGCATTCTGGAAAAAACTCAGATCAATTACAGGTTTCCTTTTTTTTTTTTTTTTTTTCACCTTTTCCAGCTTGTGGACACCTTACTGATTCTATACTGTGTTTTTATACTTAAGATTTAATCTGTCTTAACTCTTACAACCAGTATTTTAGAATTACCATTAGTCTTTTAGTATTTCTAAAGGTGAATTTTCATTTTCAATGGCAGATGCTAGCCTTTTTCTTTTTTGTACAAACAACTATTGCAATAAGTACTCTATATGACTTAAAATGATTTCTGACTTAAAAATCACACCATCCTAGTTTAAAATCCCATTCTTCCCACAGCTGTCCCTCGTACCTATGCCCACAAGCATTTAAGGGAAAAGGAAGAGATTTTATTATTTAGGTTTCCTTTCACTGAGAGCATTCCAGCACCACTCCTTCAAATAGCTAACACAGCAGCTTGATCTTAGAATTAATTAAGGATTAACATGAAATCTTAATTTTAAATGTACCAAAGGAAAGAAAGCAATTTAGACCCCAGTATACATCAGAGGCTAATTCTACCTGGCAGTGTGCAGTGACTTTGCCAGCTGCCTGATGTTCACCACACCCTAATGCTTCCATGGCCACCCCACCACAGAAGCCCTAACAACATCTCAAGGCAGTTCTTCCAGGGAAGGATCTCTCCCAGAAGCATGGGGGTTGGGATTTAATTAATTACGGCTCTTTGCAAATCACAGGAACAGGTGTACCCAGCAGAAAATCCCTATTGGCTCAGCCAGACTTATTGGAAATCACTGATAAGAAGCCCTTTGGGAGTGTGCGTGTTGTGGGGGAGGTTCTGGGGATTGAGCCCCAGGCCTTTGCGCTGAGCTACACTCCCACCCATTTTTTAATTCTGAGACAGAGTCTCCCAGAGTCCATAAGTTGCCCAGGCTGGACTTGCAATCCTGCCTCAGCCTTTCAGAGAGCTGGGATGGCAGCCTGCACCTCCAGGTTTGGCTGACCAGCCTTTTGCTTGCTGTTGCCAAAAATCAGAGGAGCCCTGACGGGGACCCTGGGTCATAGTCTCTGCCCTGTGTGCAACCTCTGCAGGGCCAAGGCTGGAGAGGCCCAGGGTACCCGGCCGAGGGCTCCAGGGCTCCGGGAGAGGCCATCCCAGCATGGAGGGGTCCAAGGCCAGCGGCACACACTCGGGGCTGGGGGCTCCGGGCAGTGTCAAACACCAGCGCTCTCTATCCAGGAGATGAGAAAGAGGATTTTCATGTGCATTTTCCTCTTTTCCCCTTATTTGAAAGCTTTGCATAGCAGGAGGACAGATTACGCCTGGGAGTGTTTCGTTTTCACTTGTTTTTGCAGAGGCCTTTTGCCTCCCACCAACATTTCAGTCACCTCCAGTGGGCTGCACTCAAGCAAACAAACAAACAAAAAAATATTTTTGTTTAAAAATTAAATGGCTGGAAAAATGGCATAGTGCTTAAAACGCTTGCCTTGCAAACACAAGGCCCTGAGTTCGATTCCCCAGCACCACATAAGCTCGGTGTGGCTGTACACACCTATAATCCCAGTACTCAGGGAGGCTGAGGCAGGAGCATTGCCTTGAGGCCAAGGCCAACCTGGGCTACAAGGTGAGTTCAGGACCAGCCTGGCCTACAGAGTAAGACCCTGTCTCAAAAAAAAAAAAAAAAAAAAAAAAAAAAAAGAGGGAGAAGAATTGAGTAAGTACCATAAAATCAGAAAGGATCCAGCCTGCCTAAAAGTTCTACCAAAACAACATAGTTTGACCTTCTGGTAAGAGTGGAATTTAGAAGTTTAAGAGCTAACTTTTTGTTCCATTAGGAGGCAATTATTTATTTGTGTGTGTGTGTGTGTGTGTGTGTGTTTGTGTGTGTGTGTGTGTGTGTGTGTGTGTGTGACAAGTTCTCACTCCATAGTATAGGCTGGTCCTGAATTTTCCGTGTAGCCCATGCTGGTCTTAAACTCACAGCAATATTCCTGCCCCCAAGGCCTTGAACTCACAGCTGTATTCCTGCCCCAGCCTGGGGGAGTGCTAGGATTACAAGCTTGCACCACCATGCCCGGTTTATGTGATGTTGAGGAATCGAATCCAGGGCCTTGTGCAAGGTGGGCAAGCTCTCTAACCACTGCACTCTTCCTCCAGCCCCAGCAGGCAAATGTTTTAGTGTGCCTTCTACTCTGGCCACAGTGATACAAAATTTTATTATTTGTTTATTTATTGTTTTTGATACTGGGGACTGAACCCAAGGGCTTTCCTGTCAACCCAGCCCAATTTTTTCTTTTGATTTTTGAGATGGGGTCTCACTGAATTGTGAAATTGACCCAGACGTGGCCCCAACTTGCAACCCTCCTGCCTCAGTCGCAGACTTGAACCACTAGGCCTGGCATACAAAATTTTAAAGTTGCCTTTAATATAATCAGCCAAACCACTGTGTCTCCAGTGTTGACTACTTGCAGTTTACAAATACTGAGCTTCCACAGACACACAGTTGAATTCCTCCAGGATACTGAGTGGTGTGGAGTCCCTTTATTTCTATTTAGAAACACTCCTTTGGGGCACCTTTCCCTTGGCTGAGGGAGAAAACCACTGGTGCAGCTGCGTACCGGGCAGATTCTCCAGCTGTGCGGACAGCCAATTCCAGGGCGATGCCCCTACCGCTGGAAATGGCTTTTATCACTAGGAATAAACTGATAAAAAATACGTCTTTAGCGAATGCTTCCCTGGGTGTCGTGTGTCCCTCAGTGCATGTTTTTCCCCTTGGAGGTAAACGTTAAGCTCTTGATAAATGAAAAAATAAACTCTTGTTCTAAAAGATAAATTATGACAATGTGAACTTTCTCCTGCCTTAAAAATTTAATACCGACTAATCTTTGGCTTTGCCTGGTAGAGTTTCCCTAAACTGCTGAATGGGTTCCATGTCCCTCAGACCTTGTTTTGGTAAAGGCGGAGGGACAGGAGCACCTGCTGTGGCTGAGAGATTTACCTTATCGCCCTGTTCCTGCGGCCTCAGAGATCTTTAGCTCTTTAAGCAATGGCATTTCAGCCTTAAGAACACCCCGAAGCACGCCCCCAGGCTTTCACATTCTCAGGGATAGGAAAAAAAAAGGGGGGAGGGGTCCAGTTTAGGTGTCCGCAAAGCAGAAACAGAATAAGCCGGGCAGCTCAGCTCAGATAAGACTGGGGATCTCGGCAAATCAGGAAAGCTGCACTGTGAGCCAGCGCTGAGGCAGCCTATCCCCTTTCTTCTATCTAGTGTATTAATTGCTCGGTGGACTTAAAGCAAGCTGACCTACCCCTAGGCACTTGTCCAGCTCCCCTGCCGGCCAGAAGGTGATTCTTTCTTTTGTCAAACATTTCTAACCACGGTTTCCTTACTTTTCCTTGTGAGTATCAGAAAAGGGTTATTTAAACCCAGATGGAGAGCTGGGACATTGCTCAGTGGTTAGAACGCTTGCCTCGTGTGTCCAAGGACCTGGTTTCGGTTCCCCAGCACCACATAAACCAGGTGTTGTGGCGCACGCCTGTACTCCCAGTACTTGGGAGGCTGAAGCAGGAGGATTGCCGTGAGTCCAAGGCCAGCCGGGGCTGCATAGTGACTTCAGGCCCAGCCTGGGCTACAGAGCGAGACTTTGTCTCAAAAAAAAAAAAAAAAAAAAGTACCAGCTTACCTTAATGAGAGAGTTCTGAATATTCTACCCTATCGCTTTTTTTTCCCTTTAAAAACAGATGAAGTCTGTATGTCATAGCAACCTGTGAAAAGAAAGGAAAGGGAAGAAGAAAAATATATTTCTAAAATTAAAGAATTTTTTACTTTAAGGGGTATAATTAGAGTATTATTTTCCTTTTGGGTTTTCAAAGTTTTTTCAGTTTTCTATCATAAATGATTTGTTGCTCTTAGAGTTGAACATAATTTCACTTAACACATAAAAGGATCCTGACCTGTTCACTCCATCCCTGGGGTTATTAGTGGGGACTTTGGGGACTCCTTCTTTTTGCCACATCCATGCTCATCTTTTATTACCTGTCCTGAAAGTAAAGGCCTGCTGAACGGGCGCGGGAGTGGGGGGTTTTTGTAACCAAAAATAAAACAAAACCCAAAGAGATCATGAAGATTGGTCCTTCCTGCACAAAAGAAGCTCCTTAGAGAGAAAGAAAACAGTTGAGTTGATGATTTTTTTTTTTTTTTAGTACTAGGGATCAAACTCACAGCCTTCACCCTGAGTGGCATTATATCCCTAGCCCCTTTTAATTTATTGTTTATTTGAAACAAGGCCTCACTGAGTTGCCTGGGTTTGTGATCTTCCTCCCACTGCTTCTCAGAGTGTTGGGATTACAGGCCTGCATCACAGCCCTGCTTGCAGAGTTCTGCAAGCACTACTCAAGCCAGAGAAAGTATGTTGCCTGGGAGCCAGAAAGTTGCAGCCCTTAGGGAAGCAGGTGCAAGCGTGGACCAGAGTTGCGTCAGAATCCTGGAGGGAGAGTGGATGTGGGAGCCTGGAGGGGCAGGGAAGGGCAGCTGTCCCACCTGCTGGGGTTGGCCTTAGAACCAGGGAGCATCCATGATAGGGGATAGGGTCCACACGTGGTGTCCTGGGGCCCTGAGCTCTTCTCTGTGCTTTCCGTAATCTGCCTGTCTTTCCATCTCCTCTTTTACATGGACACAAGATGATAATGGTCACATCACAGTCTGATAGCTGACACACAGATCCTCCTAAACACTTGTAGAAAGCTGTGGCAGTGGGTTGAGGTCTACAATTTCAACTTGCATATAACACAGGAGTGTTCCTGAAAACGTGTGAGCCTGGACTGGATGACGAGTGAAAAGCATCCCTCCCACCAAGTCGGGGATCAGCTGATGTGCACCTCCCTCCTCTCTCACTCGTGTTTGGACCCTCTCTCTCTCCTCCTACAGAGCTTATTTACCCACTCAATATGCCTAATGTTTGATCCCAGAAAGATGGCACTAGTGTATTCTCTTTGAAATTCAACTCATAAGACAATTTTTTTGTGTGTGATCTTGGGCCATTTTTCATTTCTGATTTTGAGACAGGGTCTTACTAAGTTGATAAGTAGCCCAGGCAAGACTAGAATTTGTAATCCTCCTGCATCAGCCTCCATAGTGCTGCAATTATAGAGCTGCCCCTGGGGCCTCTCACAATGTGTTGCTTGTGATCTGAGAGCAATAGACTTTGACCTTGACAGTCCAGCCCGGACAGGGTTATCAAAATTGTAGGCGTAACGCTTCTTTGTATTTCAGTTTTCTCCACATTTTCTCTAAACAGCGTTTAGTATTTTTATAATTCAGAAGGGAAAGTTCAGCAAGAAAAAATAAAAACCTAGAAGGAGATCAAACAACTTGTCTATTTGAAGCGTAGTGTCAGCCATCAGGTAGCATAAGAAGGCACCCCTGTAAAATGGCTATCCATAGACGTCAGCCGTGGCGTTGGCAAACCCAAGCTGAACCCCAGCTTTGCCGTCAACCGTGACCTCTGAGCTGTGGTGTCTTTGGTGACATTTATTCTGTCACACTCCATCGGACTGCAGGATCAGTGGGAAACTTTGGTAGATGTGCAGGCAGGCTTCTGTGCTCCTGAGAAGGCAGCAGCATGGGGTCACCAGGCAGCGGAGGATGTGGGTGGCGGGCACAGCTCATTATGGCACAACAGGGCCATGTTCCTTTGTCTGGGACCTGTGCGTGTTCTTCCAGAAAAATTTCAAGGTTTGTTTGGGGTATGAAACCATTTTATTCTACTTTTATTTTTTATTTTCACGGTACTGGGAATCGAACCCAGAGCCTTCACACTGAGCTGCATCCATAGCCCATTTTCATTTTTGATTTTGAGACAGATTCTCGTTACGTCACTAAGTTACCTAGACTGGACACAAACTTGGGATTCTTCTTTCTCTGCCTCCATGGAAATTGTAGGTGCATTCATCCACTTAATCATACACACTCCTCTCTTCCTCGTTGCCATGGCAACAAGATGGCAGAATGCACTGGGCACGGGGCACCTCTGTCCCGCCATCTGAGGTGCTCTCCCTTACTCAGATAGTCCTCGCCATTATGAAGCCTTCCACTCAGCCCGGGGCTTCCCAGCCGCCTCTGCCTGGAACGATTAGCCTAGCCATTGTCACTGTTATCAACCTCCCGGAGGGCCAGGGTTTAACCCGCAGTGTATTTGCATTCATTCACACAAAGCCTGGTCGGCAGCAGACAGTCAACAAATATTTACCCAGGGTGACCTGGAGCTCCTCCAGGGTGTCTAAATGATCTCTGTATCTTCCTAACCCAGATGCCACACCAGGAGGGCTGCCTGGAAGGACCCACCCACACGGACAGTTCTCAAAGCATCGTCCCTGGCAGCCAGGGGCCTGAGAAACCCAGTGTGCCCCACCACCCCGCACCCACCAAACCCACCCCTTCTCCTCCCAGCTAGTTCTGCTCCCCACCTCTCCTCCCAGAGCCGCCCCTCATTGTCTTGATCCTTGGTCCTGCCGCCTTCACCAGTTGCCAAGACCCCTCCTCCTTCCTGTGAGGAGCCATTCACTGGCCCCTCCCACCCTTGGCTGTCACTCTTCCCTGCTGTTCCCGCTGATGGCTCTTCAGTTTTTAGGTAGCAGGAACAAAACACACAGCGTGCCTGCAAAGGAGGTTTGAAGAACTGCCTTTGAAGCCACCTTCACAGAATGAAATCAGTGTATCTTTTCTGTCTGTCTGTCTGTCTCTCTGTCTGTCTGCCTTTCAGTGGTACCGGGGATTGAATTCAGGGCCTTTGCACTGAGCTACATCCCTAGTCACTGTTTGATTTTTTAATTTTAAGATCGGTTATTTCTAAGTCATCAAGTGCCCAGGTTGGGGTTCATCTTGTAATCCTCCTGCTTCGAGAGTACCGGGCTTGCACGCCTGTGCCACTATACCCGGCTCAGAACAGGATTTTATTGATTGTATGCTATAAATTAGAACTGTAGTAAAGTTTTGTAAGTGCGATTTAAACTGCCCAATGTGTTTGTCACATCACCCACCTGTGCATACATCAGGGGTAGAGACTGGAGTGGGGGGTCTTACTTTGTGTAGCCCTCATTAGAATTGTTTCCCACTTTCTTGGCTTCAGCCGCTTTCTTGTTTGTTGCTGGATAATCACAGCTGCAGTATTATTATTATGAAATTTTCGGTAGCTTCCTGTTCCCTACCAAATAAAGAGTGGAGTTTGTGCTTGTGTTGGTGGCGCTTGGGGAGTTAACCCCAGAGCCTGTGCGCTCTGCCGCCAACCCTAACCCTGCTCGCTATGCAAGGAACACTCATTCTGTATGTAGACTCCTTCACAGTTTGGAGTAGCCTTTTGGGGGGTGGGGGGTGCGGGAATGGCTTCTATCCCTTGTGTCCTCCTGGCCTTTGCTATTCAGAAATGCCCTGGGCTGCGAGTTAAGGGAATATCCTGTGCACAGTGACTTAAGCAAACAGCACTTTTGCTCACATACTAAGAAATAAAGCCAGGCATGGTGGCACAGGCCAGTAACTGCAGCCCTCTATGAGGCCAAGGCAGGAAGGTCACAGGCCTGAGCCCAGCATGGACAGCATAGCCACTTAGTATGACCCTGTCTCAAAATAGGAAAATTTTAAAAAGGGGCTGAGGATGTAGCTCAATATGAAGGCCTTGGGTTCAATTCCTGCAGCCACAACAACCAAATAGCAAGCAATCAAAAGGGGGAGAGAGAGAGAGAGAGAGAGAGAGAGAGAGAGAAAGAAAGAAAGAAAGAAGAGAGAGAGAGAGGCCTCCGGGCGGGATGGACCATGCCCTTCTGTCTCTCTATGGCTTTTGTTCGGCTTATCAGTTCACGACCTCAAGATAGTCCTCCAGGGATCACGTCCACATTCCCGGGAGGAGAAAGGGAAGACCGCCTCAGAGTGCTGAAGGTGAGGCGTGCAGTGCGTGTTCACCAAGCCTGGCCTATTGTTATGGGTAAACACTTTCCCAGAATTCTAACCCTGCAATCTCCTGCTTATGACTCGATGACAGAGAAGGGAGTCGCATCAGGGAAGGTGACGATGCGGATGGACGGATGGAGGCGGCCCTGCCAAGTGGCGGCACTTGCCACACTCCCTGCTCTGGTTGGGCAACTCCCTGGCCTTCCCAGGGCTTCCTGGCCGCACACCCCTTCCTCCGCCTCCATCTTGCCCTGCCCTCCCACAGTTGCTTCTAGTGCCCACCTGAGAAAGTGCCCTGTCCTCCAGGAAGCCGCCCTTGCGCCCTCCCAAGGCCCTGACAACGTGCCTCCTCCCGAGGGCAGCCTCTGCATTCTGCTGGGCACTGCGGTGACTCCGGGTCCCCTGGGTCCAAGGAGTCAGGGACCATGTCCTAGTCATCCTTGAATTTCCAGGGCAGCTGGGCACAGAGTAGGTATTCAGGAGGGCCTGGATGAGGGTGCGCCAGGCCTGCGACGTCCCATCCTGGCCAGGAGCCACAAGTGTGCGCGGCCCCTGCGCTGGGTCCGAAAAGCCCCTCAGCCCCAGTGGGAGGAGAGCATCTGCGTGGCTCTGGGAGCCCTGGCTGTTGGCGTCTGTCCTTGGCCAAGCCAGGGACATCTGCCGTGACAACGTGACGGTCTACCGATGCTTGTATGTCCCTCTGCCTGGAGGCACAGCTGTTTCCCTTGATGGAAAAGTAAGAGAACAGTAAAAACCCCAGTGACTAGCAGCGACTCCCGCAGCGGGCCTGCAAGGGTAGCAGACCGACTTCCTGACCTCAAAACCACGCCGGCCACGGCCAGTGCTGCTACCAAGGGCAACAAGCACCGTTTATCCGCCCTGGTTCCACGGCTCTCTGCCTGCGTTGCTACTGATTCCTCCTGAGAAGCCAAGCTCAGAAAGGCGAAGCAATTTGTGCAAAGCTCTGCAGCTCGTAAGTGGCTCCCTAGCACACGGTTGTGAGGGGACAGGCAGTGGGGAGAAAAGGTCGATCCAAAGAAAACCAGTGACGTTCCCAGGGCAGAGCGCTACTGTGGCTCTGGGTGTTAGACTGTGCTGGAGCCAGGCACATAATCCCTGCTGTCTGGCAGGCTGAGGCAGGAGGATTTCAAGTTCACTTAGTGACTTCAACTCTGAATCAAAATTAAAAAAAAATAAAGTAAGAGCCAGGATGCAGCCCAGTACAAGGCCTTGGGTTCAGTCTTCAGTGCCAGAAGAACAAAAACAAACAGATCCTATGTTAGTTTACATTACAGTGTTACAACTGAAGCATGTTCTGGTACAACTGGTCCCGTTTCAGCACCTTGGTTTCTGCATCTGTGAGGACTCAAGTCCTGGGTGTCCGTCGGCTTCGGTCTCTGAATCTCATGCCTTGAACAGCGTGTGACGGCCAGTGGGCCTGCTGTGGGTACTCGGGAATTAACAGGAGGGAGACGATGTAACATAAAGTCAGTTTGTAATGAAACGTTCACATAATAAACACATCCGGCCCATAGAAGATCTCTCATATTGGCTTCGTAAATAAGATCTGACACAAAGGTGTTCGTGGTATAGTGAGTGAAAAGGGGAGATCTGGGGAGGCAGCCCAGGGGCAACGCCTGTGTAGAGCCCTGGGCTCAGTCCCCAGGATGGAAATAAATGAACAAATAAATAAACAGCACATTTTTTGAAATCAATTTATAATCAGTAAGTGCTACATAATTGAATTTAAAATTTTAAGGTGCATTTTTTTGTCAAGCTACTGAGAGCAGTTATGTCTGGGTAAAGGGTTCACAGGGAGTTTTTGGTTATTCTTGGTGCCTTTCTGTAATTTTCTAAAGTTAAAAAAAATCCAATCTAATCAGAAGGATGCTATTTAGTAGAACTACAGTGAAGCACTGATGTCCTTATTTTTTATGCGTACCCACTTAAAATGACAAAAATGAAGATCCTTCAGTGTCCTCTCAGCCAACGAACTTTTCGTACGTGCTGTCGTCAGAGCTTCTCTGAGCTCCACCAGAGTCAGAGCACAGAACTTCTGCCCCGTGGGTACAAAATGAAAAGTAAAATCCTGTTATTTGTGGCACAAATAAGTTTCAGTAATTTTTGCTATTTGCTGGTAGTAGAAATATTGGAGGCAATTTCTATTTTTGATTTGGAGACAGGTCTCCCTAACTCACTATGTCCCTCAGGATGGGCTTGAATTTGCCACCCTCCTGTCTCAGCCTCCCAGAGTTCCATCTTACCCAGTGACTCTTGTTCACTGGTTATCTCACTTGCCTGAGGGGTCATAGTTGAGGTGGATGAGCAGTGGGGCTGAGTAATTGAAGATCTAGGCTCTGCTGTGTGGCACTTTGCACCAGTTACCTGTGGCGATGCCACAGGCCACCCCCAAAGCTTAGTGGCCTATGCCAGCTTCCATCATTTTGGTATCTGTTATTTATGGATCAAGATCTGAACAGGGCAGAGCAGAGATGCTTCTCTTCCTTTGTGATGTCTGGAGCCTCAGGTGGGAAGACTCAAAGGGTGAGGTGAGGTGACAGCTATCTTCTGGAATCATCTGAGCAGGCACCCTTATTACTGGGATGGTGGCAGATGCTGGTGTCAGTGGAGGCCACAGCAGGCTGCCCACCAGGCCACTGACAGCCTCTCATGTGGCCCTTCTGCTGAGGGAACTCGCAGTTTGGCAAGGACGCCTAAGAGCCAGCAGTCCATGGCAGTGAGGTGGCAGCCAGATCGCTGTCATATCCTGGCTGAGAAGTTTTGCAGTGACCGTTACCCAGTAGCCGTAAGCTTGGACAGCGTGTTAGGCAGAATGACAGTGCTCTGACATGTCCACGTCCCGGTGCCTGTGACCATGTTACTGTGCCTGGCAAATGAAGCATTACAGGTGTGATTAAGGACTTCAACCTAGGGAGGTTATTCTACATTATTGATATGGACACAGTATAACCCCAAGGACTATTACAACAGGGATATGAAGGGTCAGAGAAGGGGACAGGATGCAGAAGCAAAGGCCAACATGACACTGGCCATGAGCCAAGGAATGCGGCAGCCTCTGGAATTGGAAAAGCCAAGGAAACAGACTCTCCCTAGAGCTCCCAGAGGGGATGTTGCCTGGCCAGTGCCTTGTCCTGCAAAGACCTGTCTTGGTTTCTGATCCCTGAACTATAAGATAATGGACTTTGTTGTTTTAGGCCACAGAGTTTTGGGTAATTTGCTGCAGCAGCTACAGAAAATTGGTATATCCAGATTGAAGGGGAGGAACATAGATGCGTAGGCCCCATCTCTCAGTGATAGAAGTCTCAGAGTCACATTTGGAAGAATGTTGGACAGAAGAGATAGTTGTAGGCAAATTTAAAAAATATAATCTGCCACTACTAAGTAGGTGACAAATTGTAGGTTGATCTTTCTGGGTCTGAGTCTCATCTGTCAAATGAGAAGGTAAGGTGTGAGGATTCAATATTCAGGACCCCCAAATTCCTGGTCCTATGAATGAAAGAGGTAGTATTTTCATGGGAATTCATAGTAAGTCATGGCTGAATCCAGAGTTGTTTGTTTTTTTTAATTTTATTACGTATATGCTTCTCTGATTGGAAATGGTAGGAAATGCCTAGATCTGAAAATGACTTAGTTACTTTTTTGTTGCTGTGACAGAAAACCCAACATGCACAACTCAGGGGAGGAAAGGTTTATTTTAGCTCACAGTCTCCGAAGATATCAGTCTGTTCACAGATAAGTGGCTGGAAATGGTAGAATCACATGGTGGGGCCAGAGATGGGGCTGTAGCCGGAGCCAGAGCTGATGCTCTGAAGATGGAGCTCCTCACAGCATGACAGAGCAGAGTCAAGTCTAAGAGGAAGGGCAGAACCAGCACACGCCCCTCCAGGTGAAGCCCCAAACCCCTGCACCTTTCAGCCAGGCCCCACCTGTCAACCATACACAGTATCCACAGGTACATGTGGCCTTTGGGGGACATTCCAGATCCAAACCACAACAGCAAGCAAACACGTTGAGCTCCCAAAACAAGAATGGAAACATGAAACATGAGGTTCTTTCCTTTTTTTCTGCAAAATTCTGAAATATAAAAAGAATGGAAAGAAGGAAGGAAGGAAGGAAAAAACAGAAAGAAAGAAGGGAAGAAAATTATGAATTGTCTGAAGTAAAGATCATTTTTTACTCGTTACTGGAATTGAATCCCAGCACCTGACATACCGTGTGGCATTTAGGTGACCTTCAAAGAATGTCATGTGAACACAAAAAGAAAAGCCAATCTAAGGCCCCCTACTGGGTCGTTTTGGGGACAGCCCAGCTCTTCCACCGTTTTTCTCTGAAAGCTGTTTCCGTTAGTCTGCTTTGTCCTTGCCCCAAATACAGCACCTGGATTTGCCCTGATCAGACTTAAGGCTCTTCTGCTGAAAGCTCTCCTGAGACTTCCTGGTCCCCTTGTAATTAAAGCCCAAAAACTTACCAGGGCCAAAACTAGGGTGAGGCAGAAGGACTCCTGGGGCGTGTGATTGAAGGAGGCATGCGTTCTTAGGGGTCCACCTTGCCTTCCCCTGTCCTGATGCTGGCCCTTGGGAAGGTGGTTCGAGACCCCACGTCTGTGGATATCTCCTGTCCCCTGCCTCTGCTTTTGCTGCCTCTCTTTCCTCCGGCCTCCTACGTGAGCAGAGGTGCCACCTTGCTTTTTCCTGCGCGCACTTGGCCCATTTCTATTTTGGTGTTCCTACTGCTATTCCTTGGACAGGAAGACAGTTCCTAGAGGTTTATTAGCCTATTTTCTGATGCTATAACAAAATACCTCAGGCTGGGTGATGTATAAGGAAAAGTGACTCACTTAGGTCATGATTTTGGAGGCTGAGTGCCCACGATTGGGCAGCCCCATTTGTCTGGCTCCTGGTGGGGCTTTGTGACACATGAGACTTTGTGGTGGAAGTGTGTGTCAGGAGGATTGTATGATGAGACGGGAAGCCAGAGAGTGAACAGGGGTCAGTCTTGCTCTTGAACATGACCTACTTTTTCAGGAACTAACTGGGATCTCATGGGAACTATGCTAATCTCCTCAGAGTGCAGCACTCCCAGTGACCTACTTACCTGGCACGAAGGCCTACCTCCTTAAAGCCTCCACCACCTCCCAACACCACCGCCCTGAGGGCTGAGCTTGTAACACGTGAACCCTTGGTGGGGGCACCTCTCCTGCCGAGCTCACAGTACCAGGCTTCCACGTGTGTCCTTCAGGTAGCTGCTCACGTGCTCCCTTTTCTCTGAAACATTCTCTGACCAAGATACTATGTTCAGCCCTGTGGCTGTCTTGCTCCTTTAATTTTTATTGTTGGTATCATTTATCATCTAATCTGCTGTCGATTGTGATTTATTTTGTTGATGGTCTGCTTTTCTTGTTAGACTCTACAACTTAGGAGGACAAGAATTCTTACTTGTTTCATTTCTGTGCATCCTGGCAGTAAGAACAATACCTCAATAGAAATGTGTTTATTGAAAGAAGACACAATTAATTTGTCCCATAAAATCACAGAGAATAGAGAATTACAGGATTTTAGAATAAACAAGAGCTTGACTAAAGGGATCCACAAACTTCAGCCCATGACCTAGTTCTGTGAGGTGTATGAGCTAAGAATGTTAGACTGATTTGGTGTCATTGTCCCCCAAGCCCCAACTCTGTACCTCTAGATTCATTTGTTGAAGGACATAATGGTGAGACCCCCAGAGTGTGCTTGTATTTGGAAACAAGGTTATTGCCAAAGTGATTAGTTAAGACAAAGTCATACTGGAATAACTCAGGCCCCTCACCTAATATGACCGTGTCCCTATAAAGGTGGGAAATCTGAGAGTAGACATACATACATGTGAACTGGGAGGCCTGGAGCAGGGTGATCCTTCCTTAAGTCAAGAGCCTTAGTCCATTTTGTGCCACAGTAGCAGAATACAGTGCATTGGGTAGTTTAAACACACGAGAAAGTATTTTCATTTCTCTCAGTTCTAGAGGCTGGGACATGTGACATCGAGGTGTTGGCCTCTGGTGAAGATCCTCCTTTGCACTGCAGTATCCTGCAGCAGGTGACAGCCAGGCAGAGGCTGGAGTAACCTCAAGGAAAGAGGAGCAAACTCACTCTTTGGTCATGAGCATCAATCCATTCATGAGAGTGCAACCCTCATAAGCCAATCACCTCTTCCAAGTACCACCTCTCAACACTGTTGCATTGTGACGTCAGTTTCTCACATGTGAATTTTGGAAACTCCATTGAAACCACAGCTCCAAAGAATACCAACAATGCCCTGGCAAACCATGAGAAGCCAGGAGAGAGGCACAGAATAGATTAGACCTTCGTTTTCAAACAGGACTAATTCTGTTGACATTTTGATCTCTGATATCTGGCTTCCAAAACTGTGAGACAAAACACTTCTCTTGGTTTAAGATGCCCTGTATGTGAGACTTGATTAGAAAAGTAATAGAGGAAAGAGAAATGATAACAGAAATGTTATGTGGTCCACAAAGCCAAAAATATTTACTATTTGGCCCTTCACAGCAAAACAGTTTTTCAGTATCTGAAATTTACACGTCATATAGCCTATATAATTGCTGGAGAAACAGAGAGGCTCCTTCCAATACAAGTCACATGTCCAGGTTCATACAAGAGTGCTATGGTTTGAGTGCATTCCTCAAAGTTTTTGTGGTGGAAACCAAATTTCTGCTGCAGCAGTGTTGAAATTGGGACCTTTAAGAGGTGACTTGCTCATGAGGTCTCTCGCAGGGGTCTCCAACCTTTTTGGTACCAAGGACTGCCTAGTTTGGAGGAAGATGATTTTCCCATGGCGTGTGTGTGTGTGTGTGTGGGGGGGAGGTCAGTCATGCTGGCATCACCACCTAAGCATCATCTCAGAACATCAGGCAGAGATCAGGTAGCAATGGAGTGATAGGGGTACGGCGTAATACGGAGGAAGCTTTGCTCACTGGCCTGCCACTCTTCCCTGGCTATGCTGCCCAACTCCCAACATGCTGTGGACGGCTACCAATTCATGTCTCGGGGTTTGGAGATCCCTGGATTAATGCCCTAGTGAAGGAACCGAATTGGCTAGTGGAGTGGCATCTCTAGCAAGGGTGAGTTTGCTGTGCCCTGTCTCTAGCTCACATTCTTTCCCTAGGTGAGCCCCTGTTCAGTGTTACAATGCAGCTCACACCGGATGTCCCTCCATCTTGGATTTTCCAGCCTACAGAACCAGGAGTCAGTTAAATTTATTTATAAATTATACAGTCTGTGGTATTCTGTTATAGGAGCACAGGATGGACTAAGACACGCCTTGTGACCTGGTTTTAGCTATGCATAAAGCGGACTATCTTCGAATCTGTTCTATTTTCTTTTAAATCCCACCACATTGACTGCTGCATTTTTACAAATCATTTCATCACTTACTCCTTGTGCATGTTCCAAAATGTTACGGAGGTATTTCTGTCCATTATTTCAGACAAAGACCTGAGTCCTACACAGACACACACCATTGTTTGTAAGTTCTGGAACGTGGTACCTGCTAGGATTTTTTGTTTGTTTTTGCTTTTTTGCTGCTTGCCCTCTAGCAACTCACTTTCTGTGATACTAGTTCTCAAGAGATAATTAAAACATAATTAAAGATCAAGAACAGATGTCTGCCTGCTCATCAGAGCACCCCAAGACTATGGCGTGCAGGTTGTTATGGATGTGCTGCCAGAGAGAAATGAAAAAGACCTGTCTGTTGGGCAGACCCCAAACTAGTGCTGCAGCCATAGAGAGAGATGGGGAGAAAGTGGACTACACCTTGTGGCAGCTCTTTCAATGTGCTCAAAACGCAGAGATCAGCAAAATGAGTTTTAAAAAAGTCTCCTTTAGCTCCATGGTTTAGTGCCAAGAACAAACAAAATAAAAAGAGCTCTGATCTTGCTGTTTTACGTGAGATATTTAGCCACTTGGAGGGGTCTCCGTTTTGGCATCTGATGTTTGCCGAACACGACAGTTCCCAACCACAGAGAGCTACTGGAAAGGTCTGCGCAAAGGGAGGCCAGGCCTGCACCTTTTCCCTCCCAAGCTGGTCTAATTAGTAGAAAAGCGAATTCACCACTAACGAGGAAGACGGGTATCAGTCTCCATTAAGACGCTAGTACAAAAGGAGAGTGGGAAAGTCCTTGTCACCTTGACAAAATACGTAGGTGCACAAAATGCTCAACTGCATTGTGAACCTTAAATTTTGCACTTATCAATAAAATGAAAAAAAAGATGCTAATACAGCTGAACTGAAGAGGGTGTGAAAGAAAAGTGAAGAGGTTCAAGACAATTTTTCAATGAAGATTCTGGGTATAAATTTAAGCACACTAAATGTGGTTGCTCTGGTTCCACACCTGTGCTTCTGTACCAACACCACCCACCAAGGAATTGGGTGTGTACAAACAAGGTCTGCTCTTTTCCATGCAGTTCTCCTGCAGTGCAGGGCGCTAGAACCTGGTGTTTAGTAGCTGGTGGCCTCAGGCAATTTAATCTCTCTGTGCTTCTTTTCTCAAGTGTTAGAAAAAATAACGAAGGTGGTAGCTGTAGTATGTAAGCCATGGGTTGGTCATAAAACAGGAAAATGCCTAATAATGTCAGGATTCCAAAGTACGTTGATCTTCCTTGTAAGTATATAGCTGAAGCAAATATGCAAATACTCATATAATTATAATTATTTACATAATTATTCACTTAATTATATCGAGCATGTAGAAACTCATCGGCATTTATTTTCATAAATGCCACCAGCCATGTATTTTGTGATCTGTACTTTGGTTTCACCTACGCTCAGGCATTTGAACCTCATGCTGAGAGTCACAAGAGTCGTGAGGGAGTTAATTGTGTCCGGCAGGGATTTGAACTCCTGGTCACAGTTCTGCTAGGGATGGCCCTGAGCAGGATGGATGACATCTCTGTTGTCCACTGATGAGTTGACCTTGTGCTGTTGAGTGCTAAAGCCACGTAGCACTGATTCTGAGTTGTGGGTGTGACCTAGCAACATAGGGAGGAAGAGTTGGCAGGGGTCCTCTGTGCTTGAGACAAGGATTTTTAAGTATTTGTAGGTCTCACATTCCTTTTCAAATTTGATAAAGTTATGGCCAACGTGAACTTTTTTTTTTTTTTTGAGACAGGTCTTGCTCTGGAGTCCAGGTTGGTCCTGAACTCACTTTACAGCACAAGCTGGCCTTGAACTCACAGCAGTCCTCCTGCCTCAGCCTCCCAAGGGCTGGATTGCACCACACCTGGCCCTCCGTGCATTTTTGCAGCAAATACTGTGTCCGTCAGTTTTATGGTTCTTACAGATTTCCCTCTAATAGCTGCCGGAGCATTCTTTTTTGAGAGGAGGAGCGCTAGGAAGAGAGGCCAGGTGTCTAGCCCTGAGCCACATCCTCAGCCTTTCAGTTTATGTAGAGACGGGGTTGCGCTAAGTTGCCCGGGCTAGCTTCAGACTTGGTAACCTCCTGCCTCAGCCTCCTGAGTAGCTGAGATGGCAGACGTGGGCCACCACCACTGGTTCATCCGGGGAGGCTTTAAAGAGATGAGCACTTAATTTGAACATAACAAAGCTCATACTCACTTGGGCTTTCTCCTTAAAGTTCTCACTCAGCCAACCAGTCCCCTCTACCCTGGTGTTCCAGCTGAGCTTGTGGAAGGAAAATCACAGGACCCCAGCTCTTCAGGCGTGGGTGTAGAGCTCACGTGACACAGCGGTGGCCTCCCACAATGTCTGATTTATTTGTTTGTTTATTTCTGAGCTAGGCTCAAATTTGAGATCCTCCTGCCTCTATCTTCCAGCATGCTGGATTACAGGCCTGTGTCACCAAGCTCTGCTGTTTTTTAAAATTTGTGTTTATGTATTATTACTCTGGGAGGGTTCCGAATTTCCAAATCCCCACAGAGTTAGAAAGGACTTGGGAACGCGCCGGGTCACTCGCGCAAGCCAGTCCCATGCGCGTAGCTCCCCTTGGTCACTCGGTCACCTGCTGTTTATCCAAGTGTGGGTCGCGTTCAGCCGCCTAGGGCGCATGGGCTGCAAGGGGGCCGAGCTCTGGCAGGTGGAGGGCAAGGCGGGAGCCCTGGGAGGTGGCGCGGGGCGTGGCGACCCCCGACCCACCCTGTGCGGGGGACACGCAGCTCTCGCGGACCGCAAGAACGGGCGCCGCAGCCTCCCGCGCCCCTGGGAGCAGCCGCGATCTCACGCTCCAGCGCGCTCTCCCCTCCGTGGCCCCAGGCCTCTGGGTCACACGCTGACATTTCTGTACCCGGGGCCTCGGGGCGTCCAAGCTCGTGCCTGATCAGGGAGCACGTGAGGAGAAGGAGCCGGCTGGGGCAGGAACTCCACCTTGCCGTGGCGAAGAGCCGGCTGCAGCTGGGAACTACCCCGTGGCTGGCTGCGCGCCCAGCTGTCCCCAGTGGGGCGCGCTGTCCCTCCCTCCACCTCCGGCCTCGCCTTTGTTCCCACCCCGGCCTCTTTGGACACATCGCTTCCTTTATTCTGACTCCTTGAAACTGAGTTCTCCCATCTGCGAACCTGGCCTTGGGGACGCAAGACCCTGAAAAGGGTTAGACTCCAGCCACACGCGTTAGATCTGTACACAGGGCCGCTCCCTGGGGCGTCGCTTTCCCTCTGGAGGTCTTCAGAGCTCCACGCGTGCAGAATCTGAAAGCGGAGCTCGACTCTTTCTCCGAAGTTGTTGCTGGTCTTTCGTGACGTTTTGTTTTATACAGCGAAACACGCGTCACAGCCTAGCCCAGTGGAGCAGGTCTGTCAGAGGCAGGAGATCCCAAGTTAGAGCCCAGCCTGGACAACTTGCCGACTCAGGGAGGCCGTGTCTCCAAATCAAAATAAAAGAGTGAGGGCGGGGTGGGGACCCCACATTCCTCTACCCACACCCAAGGTGGGCAACACAGAAGAGAAGCGCCAGTTGGCAGCCCAGGATGTCTCTGGAGGTTTGGTTCGGGCTCAGGAATTCCCAGTCCTCCCCAGGTGCGAGAAAAGCACCAGAGGCCTACCTGGCACCTGCCCTGTCCCTTGGGCTGCTTGGTGGTCAGAGATCAGCCCTGGGGGTGAGCACCTGCCTTTTCTTTCTCCCTGGGTTTCCTGAAGCCGTGAGGGCTTTCTCAAGTGCTGTGACTGCCAGGGGACCGGGGCCTCGGTGGGGTTGTTGGTGGGGGCAGAGTTTAGGCGACTTCTGGTTTTGCCTTGCACAACCCTTTGGGTTTAAACACAGTCTCATGATAGGAAGTGCAATTCAAAATCAAAAAAAAGTAACTTAAAAAATTACCTCAAAAGGACATTTTCTCTAAACTTTTAACGAAATATAGAAAATACAAAAATATCAGGCACACAATTTGTGGAATTTTCACAAAGGAAACCTCAACAGGAGGTTCTGAGTTGTCACATGTGTACCACACTCTGCCCGGCTTGTGCACAACATGTAATTATTCATGAGCAGGACATTAGTGAGAGCCCCTCCCCCAGCACCCACCAAGACTGTAGAATATAAGAATGTCTGTGCTTGATTGCTTACTTACCTTATTTATTTATTGGTGATCTTGGGGAGGGAACTCAGGACCTTTGCACGAGGCTACCTCCCCAGCCCATTTGATGGTTTTTATTTTGAGACAGGGTCTCACTAACTTGCTAAATTGCCTAGAATGATCTTGAACTTGCAATTCTCCTACCTCAGCCTCCCAGAGTGCTGGATTACAGGCCTGCACCAACCACGGACCTGGTCTCCAAGTTTATTTATACAATAAAAAATTCCGGGATCCCACATCCTTTTGGACAAAATATTCCTCGCAACAGACAAGGAATCCTTCTGCCTGTAGTGAGGGGCGAGTGTGAGCTGGCACCACCCAACTGACATCTGAGCGGGAAGCCATAATTCACTTGATAGTCAGCTAGCTGTTGGTGTAGCACATTATCCTGCTTCCAAAACTGACCCTGTAGTGACACCGCATTCCTGTCCAGGTCACACTATCATGCACAGCAGGAAAAGAAAGAATGGGAAGGTTGGGTGAGCTGAGAATGAAGACACTCCAAATTTTTTCTTTTTTTATATACCCTATGAGGCTTTATTTGTGAACAGCATAGCTGCTGTAGAACAAGGTGGCCTTTTTCTTTTCTTTCTTCCTTTTTTTTTTTTTTTTGGAATAGAAACCTAAAGCAGACACAGGGCAAATAACCCACATCACCTGCCCATCTCTTCCTCACCCTTCTTTTGGGAAAGAAAGGATTCTGTGGATTGCCATGTCTGGCACCCAGACATTATAAGATGTTATATAAAATTAAGATATAAAAGCAGCCTTTTCATCTGCCTGATACCACTGGAGCATCAATTAGAATCGTCTGTTTTTTGACATATATATATTAAAGGGAAACGAAAGGGTTATATTCTAGAAAGTAGCAAGACAATTAAGGCACAGAGAACTGAAATAGTATTGCTTGTCCTTTTATTTACAAGGAAGTATCAGGATCCAGTATTATTCAGCATCGAGTGAGGGGCATTGCTGGTTGACAAGTCTCAAGGAACAACCAGTACGCCTGGGTTAGAATTTTTTGGGGGGCTGGGATGCAACTCGGTGGTAAAGTGCCTCCCTAGCACACACAAGGGCCTTGATTCAATCCCCAGCACTGAAAAACAGAAGTCACCCTTGGATCAGGAAGAAGGGAAGAGTTTTACGTATTACTAAGAGGGACAGAAAAATTCTTAGGTGAGAAATGGAAAACACCTTGGCTGTGTCAGCTGCTCTGCCACTTCCTTGTTCTCGTGGGCTCGACTTTGACAGGCGTTCACTTGGCCGAGCTGTGTCTGTGGGTCAGAGCTACACAGATCAACCACCACGAACATTCACTCAGCAAATACAATTCATGTAAACAACAGCCTTTCCGGAACTGCCGCCTGGGGTGTGTGCAGCCCCAGAGACAGCAACATCAATGTGAGAACAGCCCTTTCCTTTAGAAAGTTGCCATAATTGCTGGGTGTGGTGGTGTATGTC